>CM077078.1:246928127-247178500 GCA_039513925.1 Platanthera zijinensis | reverse complement strand
TTGGTAAGTTAAAAATTTTTTCTTATTCATTAGTACTAAACAATATGCAATTATTCCATGTTTATGATTTCTCTAAATAATTTAATGTGATGTTTACTTTGCAGTAATATGGGTCCAAAAAAGTTATTCTACACCGCCCAATGACAAGGAGCAGCAAACAACTGCTTGTTGAAGAAATTCCTGAAAATATTGAGGTTGCTGAATTGTCACCTATACTAAATACACCTTCACCTATTCTGCAACAATCACAAAGTAGATCAGAAGCTTCTGATGATGATACCACCATTAATGAAGGAAATGATGAAAGTCCAATACAGGGTTCTGCTAGTACTGGTAATTAAGTTGATATTTTTTTTGTCAATTTGTATCATTTACTTGAATCATATATTTATTAAAGGTTTTTAATTATGCAGTGGGAAGCTCATCTATAAGAAGAGGTCGTGGGGTGACCACCAGAAGGTCGATTGATAAAGGAATACTAGAAAATGTATGCTTTATTTTGGTATATTAAAACTTACATACACACACTATATATATGTTTACAGAATTTTATTTGTTTTATTAGGATAAGAAACTACTTGAGATTTAGTTCCCTGAAGGTTTTAAGAAGCCGCGTCGCTATGCAAAGCACCTTGCAAATGGTGTAGGTGTTATTGTAAGATAGTGCAAGTTTGGATTTTTTGACCAAATGGAGTGACCTAGGGCAAGAGCTGAAACTTACTTTATATGTGGGATTACATGTAAGTACATATTTATATAACATATTTGTGAATTTGTTTGGGATAACCAAATCTTTTAATTTTTTATAGAATGGTTTGAGATAAAGAATTGGGAAATAGATAAAAGTGTGCAGAGTTCATGGAGGAGATGTTTCAACATAGCTACACACATTGGAGAGGAAGATTATCTACAAAGTATAAAGGTTATATTGTGGAAGGAAAGAATCCAAGAGCTAGTAGCCCATTTGAGTGGATCTCAATCGAGAATTGGTGTCAGTTGTGCGATCTCTTCGAGAGTGAGACTTTTAAGGTGATTGTGACTACTTATATAAATTCTGTTTAGTACATATTTTATTAATGACACATTCAATGAGTAACATTCAATACTTTTGTTTACTTGCAGAAAAGGTCCAAGACAAATGCTGTTAATAGATCACACATGTCGTTTACTCATACGTCGGGTTCCAAATCCTACCATTCAAGACTGCTGGAAATGGTAATGCAATGAGTACATGTGAGTTTTTTATTACTATGACATTCTCAAATATTTTATTGATATATAGTGAAAGTGAGGGATAGATAGACTTTACTCTAGAGGGGGGTGAATAGAATATAAAAAAATTTGTTTAGTTTTATTACGGAATTAAATTAATGATACTTATATAATAGAGGGAAAGATAGATAAACTATCACAACACAGCTCAGCACAAAAAGAAAATACAAAGCATCCAGACGACACAAGAAATTTTATAGTGGTTCCCCAAATCTGGGTGCATCCACTCTTCTACCACCCAGAGAGGAATCCACTACAGGTTTTTGTTCAGGTGCCCTGCCAGCACAAGATCTCTTTCAGGTAGATCTAGAGACCCTTTGAGCTTTTGATTAAGAGCCCAAACTCCAATAGGTTTTTGTTCAAGTGCCCTATCACCAAGAGTTCACTTTTGAAGGGAGAGATAACCCTGTACAGATGAAGGTAAAAGGAAAAATTAAAAGAAATCTTCTCTTTCTCAATCAAGTGAGAAGACTATGTGGATTGAAGAGAATGTCCAAGCTCCCCCTGAGATGTAGAATTGATTCAGAAGAGGAAACTTGGCCCTAGGTGTAGGTCTTCAAATAATTGTAGTAGAGCTTTCTTAGATCTGAAGACTGAAAAAGATTTGAGCCCTTTTTAAATCCTTGAAGCCTGAGGAATGAAGGAGACTCAAGAGAGATTTTTAGAAAAAGTTTCTCCTTCTTCCTTATTACAGCAGAACAACAATCCTTGAGAGTAAGAGTAATAATAATGATCAGTCTTGCTGAAGAAAAGTTTCTGTATATATATATATCCTTTGACTGTCTATCTGATTGTTCTCTTGCATATCCTTATTATATTCAGAATTATAAATTCAGTCAGAATAAAAAACAACAAGAATTTGAATTCCCTGAACAGTGCATAATATTCTGCAATACTTTAGGAGCCCAAACGGCTAGAAACGCTGGCAACATAAATGCACTTCCATATCTGCCTTCATAAAATATGCTAAAGAAATATTCTATGAATACCATAATAATGCTTCAAGAAATACGGCTATCAGCCTTTGGAATAACAGCATTAATTATCAGAATATATTTGCCTTTAAAAAATTGATCATAACAAAAAATAAATACTTCTGACCGATCTAAAAAACTCATAACTGAAAGCAGCATAAAATTGTAGAGCCTAATTCAGAGATCGTCGAGCTGAGTAAAGAGATCGTCGACCTGAGAATAGCTATCGTAGGACAGAGATTACTGCTGAGAAAACAAAATCATCGACCTGAGCTCTTAAATTGTCGAGCTCAGTTCAGAGTACAAGACTCTGAGAATATCGATGGGAGTTCGACGATCGTCGAGCTGAGTTCGACTATAGTCGAACTGATATAGAAAATCCACATAAACTTTCTGAGTCTAAGTCTGAGTCCACTGTAATGCTGGTCTGCACAAACCTGACCTAAAAGGACCTAACTTAGACTAGACCAAGACCCTGGCTATATATGGGGGTCAAGACATCCTAAGAGTGAACCTAGCCAAATCAAAACAAGGGTTCCAACAATCTCCCCCTATTTGTGTGAGGTCACTCAAAAACAAAACTGAAAAGAATAGAAATATAAAGACCATAAATATCTGTAGGGATGAAATAACATCAGCAGATATGTTATAGCAATGCATTGTACATAATTAGTTTAAGCAATAAAACATAATAGAGTACAAACTACAGTTTATCAGAAGGACTAGAGGAGGGTTTAGAGAAGAATATCTTTCTGTTAGGATCTAGTACATCCTTCTTAGAGGCCATCAGGACTTGTCCACTAAGAGATGTCTGAGTGCTTGTCCTGGGAACAATTACTTCTGTATTCAATGCCATATAATCAGCTGGATTGAAAACCTTCTTGCTAACTTGGAGTTTATCCAGCTCTTTTTCTCTGTAGGAGGACATTGTAGTAAACCTAGATGGATCTTCTCCTTCTTCTGCAGCTTTTCTAATCTGTGAAAGACCAATCAATTCTTGAAGCCTGGCAATCCTAAAGTTAGGATCAACTTCTTGGTCAATAGGTGGCTGATCATCTTGAGTTGGCAACACTGAAACTGCTTTGAACTGAGTGGATTGAGCATGAAAGCTTGTTGTACTATGCTGATCATCACTCTGAGAATAAAGGGATCTTGGAGGAGCAGCCTCACTATACTTTCCCTTGGGCTTGTGAGGCTCATCATGTCTTCTGGACTGATAGGTGGCTGTCTTTTGAACTTTGGGTAGAACTTTCTGTTGTGGAGGAGGAGAGAAGGAGGGTTTTTGATAGATAACTTCTTTGACTTGTTCTGTGGAACTCTGATTTCTTTGTTGTTGACTGCTTACTTTGGACTGAGATCTTGATGATCTATCGTGCCTTTGATTTGTCCTAGTGAAGGAGGAAGGCTTGGAAGATGCATTAGAAGCTTGAGGAGCAACCCCAGAAGCACCAGCACTAGGAGGAGGAGGAGGAGGACCTCTTCTGAACTTCTGAGGAGGAGGTGAATATCTCCTACTCTTCTTCCTGGCTTTCTGCTCATTTTTAGATATCCACATCCAGCTTTCCATGCCTGGATATGGTGCGATTCCTTTCAAAATGTAATAAGGAGTATCATTTGTATTGCCTGGCTTGGGTGCAACCTTAGGAGCAGCCTTTCTTTTCTTTGATATTTTCATTTTCTTGGAATCAGAATCCTTTGTATCATCATCCTTGTAAGAAACGAACCAAAACAAACCAGAAGAGGTATAACAGAAATTTTATTATCTTAAAAAGGTGTCTATTACAAAGGTATGGCCTCCCTTTTATAGAATGGAGGAGAGAAGAGAGAATACAAATAAGAGATGTAGGACTAAAAAATACAGGACTAAGCGGTCTATACAGAAACAACCCACACAAGCCGCGCAGCTAGACAGAAGGGCTAACCGCTCGGCCACCACCAGAGAGGAAGGAGAGATCAAAATGGGAGATGGCTAGACCGCCCGGTCTCCAAGCCGCTAGAGAAAAACCGCTATACTTCTCGAACTCCAGACAGCAACAACACAGCAACCAAACCGCTGGAGGGAAACCGCCAGACCATGCGGTCTTCAATCTGCCAAGACAGGCCGCCAAACCGCCCGGTCACTAACTTCAACACTCCCCCTCAAGCTGGAGCATATATATCGATCATGCCCAGCTTGTCGCAAATTTGAAGAAATGAGGCGGATACTGGCTTGGTGAAGATGTCAGCTTACTCTTTATCAGAAGTGACGAAGGGAGTGTAAATTTGTTCCTTCAAAATCTCTTCATGAATAAAAAGGACAGTCGACCTCAATTTGCTTGGTTCTTTCATGAAAGACCGGATTTTTGGATATGTATATGGTCACCTTGTTATCATAGAACATAGGTAGAGGATGGTTGTAGACCTCTCCTAAATCCATCATGAGTGTCCGTAACCACTTTAACTCATAAGTGGTCGATTCCATACTACGATACTCTGCTTCTGCACTGGATCTGGAAACAACAGACAGCTTCTTGCTCTTCTAGCTCACCTTTTTTCCCCCAACAAAGGTGCAAAAACCATTAGTTGACTTGTGATCCCATTTGTCATCAGCGTAACTCGCATCTCAGTATGCTTCAACCCTCAGATGACCATTCTTCTGAAAGAGTAATCCTTTCCCCGGTGCTGCTTTGACATACTCTAAGATCCGCAAGGCGGACTGTATTTGGCACTCCCTAGGCGCTTGCATGAATTGACTCACCTTACCCACAACATAGGAAATGTCGGGTCTTGTCACTTTGAGATATATGAGCTTGCCAACCAAACTCATGTATCGCGTAATATCTGAAAAAAGAGGCGAATCATCTGTCAAGGTTTTGTCTTCTCTAGTTGCCATGGGGTATCGGGCAGGTTTTGCTCCAGTCAATCCTGCCTCTTTTAATAGATCAAGAGCATTCTTACGTTGGGAGAGGACTAAGGAGTTGGGATTCCGAGAGATTTCAATCCCCAGAAAGTACTTTGAAGAGCCCATATCTTTCGTGACCAGATGTTTAAGAAGATACAACTTTGTCAAGGCAACCCCTTTCTGGTCATCGCTAGTGAGAAGAATAACATCGATGTACACAGCAAGAACCACTAGTCCCGAGGAGGTTTTGCGAATGAATAGCGAGTGATCGGCAGAGCTTCGTGTAAAACCAACAGCTGCCATGATGCCGCTGAACTTGTCAAACAAAGCTCGAGGGCTCTGCTTGAGGCCATAGATGGCCTTCTTTAGCCGGCATACCCGTGTCTCCCCCTGATCAACATACCCAGGAGGTTGCTCCATGTAGATGGCCTCCTAAAGATCACCATAAAGGAAGGCATTCTTGACATCCAACTGAGAGATCGGCCAATCTATATTGACGGCCACAGAGAGTAGGACCCGGATAGTGCTGAGACGAGCCACGGGAGAGAAGGTGTCAAAGTCATCAACCCCATAGGTCTGAGTAAAGCCCTTAATAACAAGGCGGGCCTTATAACGATCCACAGTGCCGTCCGGGCCAAATTTGACCACAATGACCCAGCGATAGCCAACAACATCAGTACCGAAGGGAGGAGGAACAAGAGTCTAGGTACCCCGCTCAGTTAGGGTCGCCATTTCCTCATCCATGGCCATCTTATAATGAGAAATAGCAAGGGCCTCCTAGTAGGAACGGGGTGTCGCAGTGGCAGAGATATCCAGAGCAAAGGCCCTACGAGAAGAGGTAAGGCGATCATATGAAACAACAGCAGCAAGGGGGTGTAGAGTACACGTACGCACCCCTTTACGAAGAGGTATAGGAAGATCCAGGTTGTCAGGTCCCTCGACATCCGGAGCATCCGTGGCAGAGAGTGCTGGCCCGAGAGTAGAGAGCAATGACGGTAGAGATGAGGGAGACGGTGTTTGAGAAGAGGGAGAAAGAGGCGGAGGGAGAGGAGTGGACGGAGACGGAGTAGGGGTTGAAATCATAGTAGGAGACGAGGGAACAAAGAGAATAGCAGGAGTATTAGAAGCTGGGGGAAGAGGAGAGGATTCAGCCGAGAAGTAGGAGGCATTCTCGAAGAAGGTGACGTCAGCAGAGAAGAGCTGCTTACGAAGAACCGGGTCAAAGAAATAATAGCCTTTCTGAGTTATGGAGTACCCCATAAAGACACATTTGGTGGAGCAAGGGGAGAGCTTATCTCGGGTGACAGATGGGGCATGTACAAAGGCAGTACACCCAAAGATTCGGAGAGGGAGAGGGGAAGGCTCCTTTCCCGGATACAGAATGGAGAAGGGGGTTTTCCCATGGAGAACCGTAGAGGGAATGCGATTAATGAGGTAGCAGGCAAGTAGAACAGCATAGCCCCAATAGGAGTGAGGAACATGCATCTGGGTCATCAAGGTACGAGCGACATCGAGGAGATGACGGTTTTTGCGTTCTACCACCCCATTTTACTGGGAGGTATAAACACAGCTAGTCTGATGAATAATGTCATGTTGCACACAGAAAGATGTAAACGCATGACTCAGATATTCTTTAGCATTGTCTGAGCGAAATTTTTTAATACAAACACCAAATTGATTTTTAATTAATTAATAAAAAGAGATCCATACATCCAAAAGTTCAGAGCGATCTCTTAAGAGATACACCCAAGTACATCTAGAAAAATCATCAATAAAAGTTACAAAATAAGAACTATACCGACCAATGGTGAGGGTAGGAGCAGGTCCCCAGACATCGCAGTGGACTAGATCAAATGGACGGGTAGATCCCCGACCTTACTTCGGCGGGAAGGAGAAATGGTGATGCTTTCCAAGCTGACAAGCATCGCAATTGAGAGGAGTACTGGAAGGAGGGAGGTGGGGCAGAAGCTGATGTAGAAGTCGTGGAGGAGGATGACCGAGGCGGAGATGCCACTGGAGAAGATCCGTAGAAGAAGAGGAGAAGGCGGACAAGGCAGAAATGTTGTCGAGGAAGTAGAGGCCACCGCTCTCAGTCCCAGTAGCAATCGTCCATTGGGAGCTCGGATCCTGAAAATAACAAGAAGTCGGAGTAAACGTCACAGAGAACTGAAGCTGCTTACATAAAGAGGTAACTGACAATAAATTGCACAGAAATTTGGGCACATAGAGAGTGTCCACTAGGCGAAGAGACGGAGTAACATGAACCACTCCTTACCCATGAACCGGGAGGGAGAACCGTCTGCAACGAGGATAGGAGGCAACCAATTATGCTGTTCGAGTAGAGAGAAGCACTAAGGATTGCCCGTCATGTGATTAGTCACACTAGAGTCGATAAGCCTTTTACCATGGGTCACCATATGGGCACTACCTGATGATGTGACCACGGAGGCAGACAACTTGGAAGAGGAGGCAGAAGAGTCACTCGAGGGGCGAAGATGGGGATACTTCGTCAAGCAGCGTTCAATAGTATGGTCGGTGCGGCCACAGCAAGAGCAGAGGTAGCGGGAAGGAGCACGACCGCCAGATTGGTGATTGCGGCTACCAGAGCCACTCTGCTGAGTTTGGTGAGCATAGTTGTCCGGTGGAGAAGGAGCGGGCAGAAGCGGGCACTGAAGGAGGGAGGTGACAGCAGCAATGCGGGCAGTGGTGGCATCTAAGGTAGGAGATTCTGTCTCACCTAGAATTTGTTGGCGGATCATATCATAAGTATCAGGAAGCCGGAGCAGATAACACACAACGAGAAGCTCCTGGAAATGCTTGTGTTGTTGAGCCAAATCCTTAGAAAAGGGGCGATTCTGAAGAATCTCAGCCCTAAGAGCCTGAACCTGTTGGTAGGTAGCAACATCAGACAATGTAGGACGGGCAAAGAGGTCCGCATACAACGTATAGATGCGGGACGTCTGAGCCCCCTTTGAGTACAGAGCGGCAAGATGAAGCCAAGCGGCCTTGACTGTCTCATCATGATGGATGATGGGGAGGCATTCATCGGAGAGGCTGTTAGCGAGCCAAGTACGCACAAGTGCGTCACTCGCATCCCAGTCATCAAAGAGAGGTGAAGTGGTGGGATGAGGGTCATCAACGAGATGGTGGCGTTTGCATTGCGAGCGAATGAGAAAGATGAAGGAGACGCTCCAATCTGGGTAGTTGGAGCCGACAAGTTTCGAAATGGTTCCAAGGTTGCCGGAAGGAGTAGGAGGAAGAGGCAGAGACAGATTGGCAATAGGAGTGGTAGTAGTAGAAGCATCAGAAAGAGTCACAGGAGAAAATAACAGGAAGCCACGCGGTTAGAAAACAAACCGTGGGGTTAGGAAACAAGCCGCGCGAATAGGGAGAAATCGCAGCGGTTAGAAGAAAGTGATCTGCGACGATCATGATTACAGACACCAGCAGCCAGAAAAGCCACGACCAAGCCGCAGAACCAAGCAGAGGGGAAAAATTCGAGCGGCTAGAAAGCAACCCGCGCGAACAAAAGAAGGAGAAGACCACGCGGCTGCAGAGAAAGACCACGGGAAGACAAACAAGGCAAACAAGGCAAACAGGTCGTGGCAACAGGTCGTGGTGACTAAAGAAGAGGTCGCAGCAAATAAGCACAGTTCGCGGCGAGAAGAAGTGGTCGCGCACACACAGGGCAATGGTAAGGAGAGAAAGAAGTCGTGCGAACAGGGCGCAAGCAGGCGAAAGAAACAAGTCGCGAGGCCAGGTCGCGAGAAGAAGAAGCAAGCCACGAGGACAGGTCATGCGGACAGAGAAGGCACACAGAATCAGGAGGAGAAGATCGAGTCCTCTGATACCATGTAAGAAACGAACAAAAACAAACCGGAAGAGGTATAACAGAAATTTTATTATCTGAAAAAGGTTTCTATTACGAAGGTATGGCGTCCCTTTTATAGAATGGAGGAGAGAAGAGAGAATATAAATAAGAGATGTGGTACTAAAAAAATATAGGACTAAGCGGTCTATACAGAAACAACCCGCACAATTCGCGCGGTTATACGGAAGGGCTAACCTCTCGGCCACCACTAGAGAGGAAGGAGAGATCGCCATGGGAGACCGCTAGACCACCCGGTCTCCAAGCCACCAGAGACAAACCGCTAGACCGCTCGGACTCCAGATAGTAACAGCACAACAATCAAACTGCTGGAGGGAAACCACCAAACCGCGCGGTCTTCAATCCGCCAAGATAGGGCACTAGACCGCCCGGTCACCAACTTCAACAATCCTCATCATCATCAGATGAATTAGGAGGATTGTCATATAATCTATTTATTTCCTATACTTATTTGTCAGCAATCTTTTAATCAGCCTTCTCTTTGGATTCTTCCTGAATACCAAGTGTAATAAGATCATCTAGAGAGGGAAGAGGACTATCATCTATTGGATAGGAGGGTCCAATAGGACTTGGAACTGGATCAATATCCATAGAGGAAATTTCAGCAATAGGAGCACTTTGCTCACAAAAGTTTATTAAACTTGTCTCTAGGGGTGAACTCAAATTTCTGGCAGCCACTAGATGAATCAGTTCATCAACAATTAAGAGAGCATCTAGCTCATCCTTATCTTCTATAAAAGATATAGTCTCAACATCCATAGGAGATGGCATATCTGTACACATTATAACTGTCTAAATTTCTGTACACACTGGAACTGATTTGATCTACAAGAGCTATTCCACAGCTGAGGGGCTCATTGGTTTGGTATAACATATTATGGCCTTGGAAGTATACAAATCAACTGGAGGCAGAACTATTTTAAGCATAGAAAAAGAATACAAAAGAATTTGAAGATCAATGGTGGGATTGATGAAACAATCACCACTAGAGATGGTAGGTAATGACACATTAGTGTCTTCATCTGAAGTCAGCAAGTCTGAGTATGAAACTATATCTGTACAGAATTTCTGAAAAGCTTCTTCTTCCTATACTGCTGGAGGAGATTGATCTTGAAGTTCTGTTGAGGCTAAACCTGCTGCATCTTCATTGGACATCTCCCCCTGCCTGGTTTCAGTGAGAACTGGAAAAAGGCCCCTAAATGAAGAAGGGACAGTGGAAGCAGCAAGGGAAGCAGATAGAGTTGATATAGAGAGAGCAAGAGGTGAAATAGACTCTGCTATTAAGGTTTTGAGAGTTGGAGTGATGAGCTCCAAAAGATGAGAAAGAAAAGAGGGATCAACTTGAAGAAACTCAGTTGGAGTCTGAGTTGAGACAGAATGAAGAGAGGGAGGAGGAATGAAATCAGTCATGATTTCATCCTGAATAGGTGAGCTTCTGGGAGAGTTTAGAGGGGAATTGAGTGGAGATTTTGGTGGAGTGTCTTCAATGTTGATGAGACAATCATTTTGACGGGAAGGGGATTAGTGTGGTGAGAGTATGTTAAAATTTGGAAAAGATATGGTCTAGAGGTTTTGAGATTCAATAGGATGGATGGGAAGTGGTGACTGAGTAGGATAAGAGATGATAGTTGGGGATGAAGTAGAGGTTTGTATCACAGTAGTAGGTATAGAAGAGACTCTGGGGATGACTAGGGAAACTAGAGGAGGAGGAGTAGGAACTTCTTCATTAGGGTGAGGAGTGGATGTTACTGCCCTTGTGTCCTCAGATAAGTTTGAGGAAGTTCCAGCCTTGGAGGGATTTTGAATTGTCCTCTGCCACTTCCCAAACAAGGAGGAGTCCAACCTCTTGCTGGCATTGATGGCTATGGTTGAAGAAACCAATAACTCTGGAACTTTCTTCTGAAGGAAGATTCCCAGAATCCTTCCTAGACAGACTTCCTTCTTACTGTTCTTTCTCTTAATTAAATCAAAGAACAACCCAGCCCAGTCTATGGAATTTTTATTAACTAAGGCAGACATAATGGCAAACTATTGCCTGTTTATATATTCATGCGTTGAATGCTTACCCAGCAGCACCTTGCCCACTAAATCAGCAAGAAACTTAAAAGCAACAGATAAATTTTTCTTTAATAGCTTAGATGGGATGCCCTCAGCATGACCCATCTCTAATAACATCCTGTTATACTCAGAGCTATCCTATTCCAGCTCATCTGTTCAATTTTTCAATTCAAAAATTTTAGTAAGAATCGCAGAGTTTAGAGTCACCTGTTGTCCTGAGATGGATCCGATCATTGAACCGTCATCAGTTGAAGAAGAGAAAACCCATTCTTTGATTTCTACGACAGATAACTTTATCCTTGTAGTCATGAACTTCTTCAAGCCCTGATCATCACATAACTGTATCTTTTCTTGAAAAATAGGATCACAGTGACTGAATGATTCGAAGTCGACATCGAAACCAGTATCGAACTTCATCGCTGAAAGAACTGCTAGAGAAATCGCCATGGAAAAAATGTAGACTGAAGAGAGAAGAGATCATGAGCAAAGGGAAATTATTAAAGCGCGGGACAGAGATCGAAGATAAACCTACATATAGGTTTTTGGAATACGAAAAGATGATCTTTGTCCAATGACAAAATCACAAATGTCGATCTTAGGTCAACGATTAATTTGGAAATAAATAGTATCGTTGGTCTCAGATTTCAGTAGCGTAAATTGATAGTCGAGCTTAGGTCGATGATTAATTTACTGAAGCAAAGTCGTCGAACTCTGGTCGATGATTTTTGTCTTCACACAGAGCTGTCGTCGAGCTCAGGTCGACGATTGAGCTCAAGATGAGTTTGAAGATCGTCGATCTCTGTTCGACGATCGTTGATCAAATCTTTACAAAGACAAAATTCAATTTTAATCCATTCCATTTATCATTCCAAGCTGATTCAAAAAGAATAGATGATTTTGCTCATCTAAAGGCTTGGTAAAAATATCTCCTCTTTGAAAATAAGTAGGGATAAACTTGAGATTAATCTTGTTTTTGTCTAAACAATCTCTAAGAAAATGATGCCTTATTTCTATATGCTTGTTCCTAGAATGCAGGACTGGATTTTGTGCAACTGATATGGCACTGGTACTGTCACAAAATATGGTGGTATTTTTGAGAGAGTAACCATAATCCAGTAGCTTATTTTGAATCCACAAGATCTGTGAGTAGCAACTATCAGTTGCTATATATTCTGCTTCTGCAATTGATGTAGACACAGAAGATTGTTTCTTGCAAAACCAGGATACTAACCTATCACCCAGGAACTGACAAGTTCCTAAAGTGCTTTTTCTATCAACTCTGCATCAAGCATAGTCAGCATCAGAATATCCAGATAATTCAAATTCTGACTATGTAGGATACTAAAGTCCTAGATTAGGACAACCCTTTAAATATCTTAAAATTCTCTTGAGGAGAATTAAATGAGATACTTTAGGGTTGACTTGAAATCTAGCACAAAGACATGTTGCAAACATTATATCAAGTCTACTTGCAGTAAGATATAATAGGGACCTAACAATGGCCCTATAATTTTTCTGATAGAAAGGGTTACCCTTTTCATCAGAATCAATTACTGCATTGGAAGCCATGGGTGTCTTCATAGCTGAAGGCATCAGCCATCCCAAACCTTTTTACTAATTCCTTAGCATACTTGGCCTGAGATATGAAGATGTCATCAGGAGCATGCTTCACTTGAAGACCAAGGAAGTAAGAAAGTTCACCCATGCTACTCATTTCAAACTTGGAGTGCATCAGGTCTGTTGGAACACTCTATTACTAATTTGGGCAAGGATCACTATGTTTTTAGGAAATCAGTTTGACTTAGATATATAGTTGAAAAGGTCAAGTTAGAATGAGTCTAGGGCTTATAACTTAGGTTTGAAGCTGCCCCCAGGACCATTCATTGTTCAAGACTTAGAGTTGAGGCAAAGACAGTTTTCGTCGAGCTCAGGTCGACGAAATGTCGAACTCTGCTCGATGCTCTCTGAGCTCAACTCTGTTAAATCATCGAACTCTGGTCGACGATCTTCGAGCTCAGATCGACGATCTGCCTTCAGCTTGTTTCCAAATCTCTGAGCTCAGGTCGACGATCGTAGAACTCAGGTCGACGTTTTCTGTCTGATGTTCAATCCAATCTCTGAGCTCAGTTCGACGATCGTAGAGCTCTGATCGACATTTTTCTTAAGAGATCGACGACTTTGAGGATTCAAATTCAGTCAGCTTCTGGAATGTTTTTCAAATTCTCTAAGCATTTATTTCAAGAGATTTGCTAGCCGTTTTCATTTATTCTGGAGCAAGTTTCAAGGGATTTATCAGAGAATGTTTATTGGACTTTCCTCCAGAAGACAAATATTTATGGAAGACATTTATTGACTGCTAACGGCTATCTTGGATAAAGGATCATCAGAGAATAAAACATCCTACAGCAGATCAGGAAAAAATCTATCTATCTATCACTCAATACAGACACACAGATAGTCAGAAAAACTCAGAGGAAAATCAAGTGATCAATCCTGAAGAGTTTGATTGAATATTGGCATACTGAAAAGTGATCATAGCTTCAACATCAAGGACTCCAGACAATTCATATTTCAACCTCTGCTGAAACCATCTTCTGCTGGAGATCTGAAGCTTCTGAAGACCTATCACCCTAGAAAAGCTCTCATCTCTGAACCATCTACATCTCAGGGGAGCTTTGACATCACAATCAATCCACTAAGTCTTCTCTCAGTGATTGAGACAGAGAAGACAACTTCACCTCTTCCTTTTTCTTTTCCTATTATAAAAGGGTTATCAAAACTCCCTTCAAAAGTCTTGAATCTGGTTCTGAGAGCCTTGTCAAAACTCAGTGGTGGCAAGACACCTGATCAAAAAATCCAGTTTGGTTTTTGAGCACCTTATCAAAAGCTCATTGGTGCCCAGGACACCTGATCAACTCATCCTGCAGTGGATTCCTACCAAGGGTGGTAGAAGAGTGGATGTACCCAGGTTTTTGGGGAACCACTATAGTTCCTTGTGTCTTCTGGTTTCTTGTGCATATTCTTTGTTGTGTGCTGTGGTTTTTATTTTTACTACTTTAGTTTTATTTCTACATCAAAGCACCTTACACCTATACATAAATTAAGCCTTTACTTGCTGTGCAATTTTAATTTATAAATTTACTTTAAAATACTCTATTCACCCCCCCCCCCCTCTAGAGTTAAGATAGATCTTACCCTCACTTTCAATTGGTATCAGAGGCAGGTTGGTTGTTCATACAGGCTAACACCTGAACCAAAAGATCCTTGATAAGATCAATCTTTTAAGAGGGTTATTTTCATTATATTTAATTCTATATAAAGACATGGCACAGAACAAAGATTATTCAAGCATCAGGCCTCCAGTGTGCAATCTATCAAGGTTTGTACTTTGGAAAGCAAGGATTAGACTTTATATGAATTCTATGGATGAAGACATATTTAATTCTTTTTTGACAGTGTGCCCAAGTCCACCAGCAAACACAAGTACAAGTGTTGTTCCACCTCCTTCAGGAACAGATACTGAAATAAAGAAGTGGAAAACTGCAGATGCCAAAGCCATGAATATCTTAGCTCAGACAATGTCTGATGAGATATTTCAGAAGATAGCTGAATACAACTCAGCCAAAGGAATTCTGGACAAACTTTCTGAGATTGTCTCAGGATCTGCTGATGAGAGAAAAGATAGAAGATCCCATCTCATATCCCAATATGAGACCTTCAAGAAAGGAGAAGCTGAGTCAGTTGCAGACATGTACAATAGATTAAGTTTGATTGTCAATGAGTTAAAGACTCTGGATAAAGAAATCTCATTGACTGAGCTGAATGACAAAATCCTAATGTGCTTCCCCAGCACTTGGGATTCAAGAATCTGGCCAATCAAAGATGCCAGAAGTCCAAATGAGATTACAACTGAAGCTCTCCTGGGCCAGCTCAAATCTTATGAGCTGCTCATTAAAAATCGAGAAGAAGAACAAAAGGCTACTTCTCCAATCATCAGAAAGGAGAAGACCATAGCCTTCAAGGCTACAGAAGAGGAGCCTGAAGATAAAGCTAAAGCAAATGATGAGCTCCTAAGTCTACTAGCCAAAAGATTCTACAAAATGGCCAGAAAAGACTTCAGAAAGAGATCATACAAGGGACATGATAAGCCAAGGTATGATAAATCAAATAACAACAAAGAAATTATATGTTTTGGTTGCAGGAAACCAGGCCATATTGTGCCTGACTGTCCAGAAAACAAAAACAAGGACAAGAAAGATAGAAGAGAAAGAAAAAAGGAGAAAGACTTCAAGAAGAACACCTCAGACAAACCCTCCTACAGCAAGAACACACATACAAGGAAGGGATTTGTTGCTGAGACATGGAGTGAAACTGAAGAGGATTCTGAAGCCTCATCCAGCTCCAGTGATGATGAGGATGATGCTGATAAAAAGGAATTTTGCATGATGGCTATCAATGCCTCTCAAACAGATTCAGAAGCAGAAGAGTCAGAATCAGATTCAGAAGTTCAACTAGAAGAAGATCAGGTAATCAATTCATTTGATTTCAGTTCTGAGGACTTTAGACATGAGTTTAAAGTATTATTCCTAGATCTGTTGGAGTCTGAGAAGGAAATCACTTCCCTCAGAAAACAACTGTCTGAGTATAGCACTTTAAAATCAGAGAACCTCAAACTCTCTGAAGAGTTAGAATGCTATAGGGAGGAGATAGCTTCACTGAAGAGTGAACTATCCAAGGCCAAGCAGTTTGAAGAATCCCTTAATGGGAGAAGCATCAAACTGATGGATATCACAAGCACAGTGAACTCTAGACTTAATAGTACACTGGGCTTGGGAGCTTCATCCAGCCAGCCTATAGTTCTGACAACTCCAATCAAATTTATCTTTGATAAAGGGAAGGAAGTTATAGAGGTAGCTAGGAAGAATGCAGATTTGCCAAAGAAAGATATAGTTCAACAGAATGCGTCGAATAGAGCTCGACGATCGTCGAACATCGCTCGATGATCCAAGAAATGATCGTCGAACTCAGCTCGACGACACCTGAACTCTGAACTCCAGGACAGCCCATCTTCGAACAGAGATCGACGATCTGACCCAAGATCGTCAAACTCAGCTTGACGATCGTCGAACAGAGATCAGGACTTTGAACAATCCTTCAAAGGTACATCTAGATTCAATCCTAGAAGTCCTACATCCCAAGGTTTCAACCCCTATACTAAATGGATAGTACCTCCTAGGAGATACCATCCTGAAGGTTATAAGAGTCAACCTGGGATGTCTTTCATTTCTGAATTTAAGGGATATCAACTTAGGCCCCAGGTAAATTGGGTAAAAAAACATATAAGCTGTTTATGTACAGGTGAAGACCTATCCAACATCAAACCAGCCATGGTATCTGGATAGTGGGTGCTCAAAGCACATGACAGGGAACAAGGACAACTTCACATCCTTTAAAGCCAAGCTTGGACCCAAAGTAATCTTTGGTGATTCAAACTTTGGAACAACAAAAGGATATGGTGCAGTCCAAATTGAAACAGTCACCTTCAAGAAAGTAGCTTATGTTGAAGGACTCAAGCACAACTTGAAAAGTATCAGTCAACTTTGTGATGAAGGATATCAAGTGACTTTCAACAAAGCTATATGCAAGGTCAAGTCAGAGGACAACACAACTATGTTGACAGGTAACAGAAAAGGTAACATTTACTCAGTAAATTTTCATTCATCTAAAGTAGATATTTGCATGTTCAATTTCATATCTAGACCTAATATTCTATGGCATAAGAGATTAGGACATATTAACCTTAGAACCATTGCTAGGCTATCCAAATACAACCTTGTTAGAGGACTACCTTCTGGCCCCTACAAGAAGGAAGGACTTTGCAAGGCTTGTTAATTAGGCAAGCAAACTAAAAATAGTTTTAAGTCACTTAACAAGAGTGATTCACCAAGGATTTTGTATCTGCTACACATAGATCTTTTTGGACCCATTACAGTACAAAGCCTAGGAGGGAAATCCTACACTTTAGTGGTTGTAGATGACTTCTCAAGATTCACATGGGTGTTCTTTCTGAGGAAGAAGTCTGATAACTTCAAATGTTTGACAGAGTTTCTCAAATGTATATAGAGTGAGTTCAACACTCATATTGCCCTGATCAGAAGTGATCATGGGACAGAGTTTGATTCTCTTCTTATGCAAGAGTTCTGTCAGAGTGAAGGGATCAGGCATACATTCTCAGCTCCTAGAACTCCTCAACAAAATGGGGTAGCAAAAAGGAAAAATAGAACCCTAATTGAATCTGCAACTACATTGTTGTCAGATGCTCACCATCCTCTATCCTTTTGGGCTGAGGCAGTGAACACCTCCAACTATGTACTGAATAGAAGTTTGATACACAAACTGAAGGGCAAAACTCCCTATGAATTACTCAAAGGTAAGAAACCTAAAGTAGATTACTTCAAAATCTTTGGTTGCATTTGTTATATTCACAACAATGACAAGAGATATATAGCAAAATTTCAAGCAAAAGCTGATGAAGGAGTGTTTCTAAGATACTCCATGATCAGTAAAGCTTATAGGGTTTATAATAAAACTACTCTAAAAATAGAAGAATTTGTTCATATTTCTTTTGATGAAACTAATATGTCTTTCAAGAAGAAGAATGCTTCTACCATAATACAATTGCAGGTACATTCTCTAGCTGAAGACTTGGACAGATTGCAAGTTACTAAAAAGGATGAAAGTAGTGAAGATGAAGAAGCTGCTCAACATCTGGAAGAAAATCTTCTTGATGAGCCAGTTGCTGTTCTATAAGAGGAAACAACAACACAGGTTGGTGAACAATCAACACCACCTGTTGATTTAGTAACATCAAGAGATCATCCAATCTCACAAGTGATTGGAAACATCTCAGCTGGTGTGCAAACCAGAAATCAGGTCAACCAAAACCTGATGCACACTTGCTTTCTCTCTCAAATTGAACCTCAATCCATTCAAGATGCAGAGCAAGATCCACACTGGATCATTGCAATGCAAGAGGAGTTGCATCAATTTGAAAGAAACAAAGTCTGGGAACTAGTGCCTAAGCCAAAGGATCATTACATTGTTGGAACAAAATGGGTGTTCAAAAACAAATTGGATGATCGAGGAATTATTGTAAGGAACAAGGCAAGGCTAATTGCTCAAGGATATTCTCAAGAAGAGGGGATAGACTATGACCAGACCTTTGCACCAGTTGCAAGGTTAGAGGCCATAAGAATCTTCCTGGCTTATGCTGCTCACAAGGGATTCAAAGTTTACCAAATGGATGTGAAGAGTGCCTTTCTCAATGGGGAGATCAAAGAAGAAGTCTATGTCAGACAACCCCCAGGTTTTGTCTCTCCAACTAATCCTGATTATGTTTTCAAACTGCATAAAGCATTATATGGTCTAAAGCAAGCTCCTAGAGCATGGTATGAGACTCTAGCATGCTTTCTTCTGGAAAATGATTTTATTAGGGAGAGAGTAGACCAAACTCTTTTCATTAGAACCCATAAGTCTCATACCATACTAGTATAAATTTATGTAGATGATATTATATTTGGTTCTACTTATTCAAACTTGTGCAAAAAGTTTTCCAAGCTTATGCACTCTAAATTTTAAATGAGTAGCATGGGTGAGCTATCCTTCTTCTTAGGACTGCAAGTCAAACAACATGCTGAAGGCATATTTATTTCTCAAACCAAGTATGCAAAAGAACTGGTTAAGAAATTTGGTATGTCTGATGCATCATGTATGAAAACACCCATGCCTACTAATACTGTATTGGATGCTGATGAACATGGGAAACCAATTGATCAGACAACATATAGATCAATGATTGGCTCTTTATTGTACCTTACAGCCAGTAGGCCTGATATAATGTTTGCTACATGTATATGTGCTAGATTCCAAGTTAGCCCTAGAGAGTCACACTTAACTTTAGTTAAAGAGGATTCTTAGGTATGTGAAAAGCTGTCTAAATCTAGGACTCTGGTATCCAAAAGATTCAGCATTTGACTTAACTGGATTTTCAGATGCTGATTATGCTGGATGCAGAATAGACAGGAAAAGCACCAGTGGAACTTGTCAGTTTCTTGGTGATAGACTTGTCTCATGGTTTTGTAAGAAACAAATATCTGTGTCAACTTCAACTGCTGAAGCTGAATATATGGCTGCAGGCAGATATTGTTCACAAATATTGTGGATACAAAATCAACTCCTAGACTATGGTTATAACTTAGAGAAGTCTAAAATATTTTGTGATAACACCAGTGCTATTTTCATTGCACAAAATCCAGTCCTCCATAGTAGGACAAAACACATAGAAATTAGGCATCATTTTCTAAGGGATAATGTTGAGAAAAATAAAATTGAACTTCAATATATCCCAACTGATTTACAAAGGGGAGATATTTTCACCAAGTCCTTGGATGAAAAGAAACACAACTTCTTCCTCAATCAGTTAGGCATGTTAGATGGAGGAAGCCTAAAATAAATTACAAGATTTTGAAAAGCTAAAAACAGACCAAGATTAGGCTAAAAACTCATTTCTTTTTGTGTCTGTAGGATAGTTTCTGTCTCTGTACTGCGCTCGACGTTTTCCCCAGAAATCGTCGAACGTCGATCGACGTTTTCCTGAAAAATGTCGAACGGAGATCGACGTATTCCCAAAATGTCGACCGGAGTTCAGAGCTTGTTAGATAGTTGTATACTATCTCTTTCAGGCCTTCGATCGTCGAACTGAGCTCGACGTTCTCTAGATCGTCGAACTGAGATCTACGATGTTGAAGACCTTTCCGCTTCCCTTAGGAGTCCTGATCATCGAACGGAGATCGACGATCCTTCCTTTTTCGCATCGAACCCTAATATAAAATCTTTTTTCGGCCACCGTTCGTCGATTTACGCTTTCATACTCTTTGCAAATTTTTCTCTTTCCCTCCAAACTCTCTACACTTGGTCGTGTTTGTTGAATCTTTGCAGGTGCAGATGGCAGTGTCGGTCGCCGCTCTTTCCAAAATTAAATTTGATACAGGTTTTGACATAGATATGAACTCCTTCGATGGCAGCGATCAGCGGTTCAAAGATATTCTGAATCTTTTCCGCGAACAGCAGTTAGTTCAGTTGATGACCACCAGAATAAAGATTGCAGCAGATGAAGTAAAAGAATGGGTTTTTACTGCCACCAATGAGAATGAAAACTCTATAAACGGTACCATCAATGGAACTCAGGTACCAATGTCCCCCGCTCTTTTGATAGAAGTATTCGCCTTAAGTACTGGGAATGACTCCATTGATTTGTCTGGAGAGGAATATGATTCGTTGTTAGATCGAATGGGTCACTCTGCTGTGAACCCTAATAAACTGCTGAAAAAGAATTTATCAATTGA
Organism: Platanthera zijinensis; assembly: GCA_039513925.1. Taxonomy (NCBI): domain Eukaryota; kingdom Viridiplantae; phylum Streptophyta; class Magnoliopsida; order Asparagales; family Orchidaceae; genus Platanthera; species Platanthera zijinensis. Next base: position 247,158,022 of record CM077078.1, on the reverse strand, counting down.
ATTTAGATTTTTGGCTGATGTTGTTGAGAAAGTGCTTCTGGCAAAGCACTCAGCTCATGATACAATCTCAAGGTACCAGTTATGCTTAATGGGAGCTTTAGTTGATAAGAAACATCTGGATTGGGGATCTATCTTCTTTAATTTGATCAAGAAGAAAATTAGCAAAAGCTGTGTCAGTTTGGGGAGGATTATAGGGGTTTACCTACATTACAGGTGCCCTGATCTACTAGTTTCAAGTGGGATGCACATCAATGCATCCAAAAGGCTCACCTGTGCCCTTTTCAACAGGTGGGACAGGCAGATTATCAACTCCAATAGGGCTGCTGCAGCAACATCTGCTTCAGGCACAAGGACTGCCTCAGTCACTCCTCCTCAGGTCTCTGCCCCAGCAGAAGATTTGCCTGCTTCTCCTCCTCCTCCAGCTGTCTCTGCCTCAGTCTCCACATCAACCACACCAGTCATATCAACCTCACCACTCATCTCAACCATAGACATATATTCCCTCATTACAATCTCATCACCTATTTCACCTCCTTCAGCCACTACCTCAGAACCATTCCACCCTCTATACTACTATCCACCTGTCACCACTCCATCATTTCATCTTCTGGATGACTCCTTCATGGATGATTCTCCTCCCACTCCTCCTGAGATTCCATCTACATCTTCCTACCAACAACTTCTCAGGACAAACTCTCTCAATCATCCTTCACCCCATCCTTTTCCTCTCCCATATCATCCATCTCCACTCCAATATCATTAATCTCAACAATTCCTACTACTGAGCCATCCATCCTTATACCTCCTACCTCCACACCATCCATTCCATCAGTCCCAGCCAACATCATTCCAGCTACATCAACTCCTACCTCTACTCAAGCCCCTCTTGAGCATGTAGATCTTTCAGCTTTGGCAGACAGGGTGTATGAGCTGCTAGCCCCTAGGCTAACCTCATTGCTGGAGACCACCTTGGCTCCACTTCTGAAAAATGTTCAGGAGCTGTCTACCAGGCTATCTCCCTTTCTCTCCTCTCAGGAAATCCCTTCCTCTGGGTGCCTTGATCCAGTTTTCACTGAATCCAGGCAGGGGGAGATGCCTAATGAAGCTCGGGATTTGCCTGAGGCTGCTGAAGTTTCAGAACCTGCTCCTGTATTTGCAGTGGATCTTCAGAGCCTGCTGTATGTTTTTGATACTATGTACTTCAATTCTCTACCAGTTCAACAAGTTGAAGACCTTACTAAGGCCATTGTGCCTATTTTAGAATGTGATCCCAGCCTGATTGCATCATATGTCAACTCTTTCAAGGCTGAGGATGTTGTTGCCTCTATTTTTTCTGCTGCTGCTGCTCCTGCTCTGACTCCTGAACAACTGAAACAACAAGAGAAGTACATCAAAAGCATTGATGATCTGTATGATAGACCCCAGAGCTCAGAAAGTGATCAGTTTCACACTGACTCTGATGACTCTTCTGGTACCATTGCAAAGAAAAGGAAGGCCAGAAGCAAGGCCATGATGAAGGTCCCTCCTGCTAAGGCCAAGGATGCTAATTATATACCCTACTATATTCTGCATGATTGCCAGATAACTGAACCATGGATGCAATATTCTAAAAACCAACTAAAGGCCATAAAGAAGAAAAGAAAGTTTGATAAGTATGAGAAAGGTTCATCCCAGTTTCAGCCTCCTCCTCCTCCTCTAGATTCAGGATCAGGTGGAGGCTCAGCTTCTTAAACCTCAGCTCCAAAGCAAAGTTCTCCCAATCCTCACAAAGATATCATCCCAAGGGGCAATATCAAATAGGTTATCAGTCCAGAAGGGGAAAATATAGAGGAAATCAAAGAGAACACAGATTTCAAGCAAGGGAAGGACAAAGACACATGGACTCAACTCAAGGTCCTTTCCCTTATAAACTCAGATAAACTGTTGATACAAGAACTCCTACTGCTTCAGAAACTGTCAACAGATATGAGCCTGTAGTTCCTTTTGAAGATCCAGAGAACAATCCTTTATCTTGGACTGCTAGGATGAAAGAACTTGCTGCTTTAGTTCAGCTGAAGAAGGCCAGAGAACAAGGGAAAGACACTTCCAACATTACAACCTTGTCAGATCAAAGAAAGGAAGAACTGGAAAGGTATGCATCAAGGAAATTCTTTGACCCTGTGGACTACATGAAACTGCATCCTGAGGCTGTGGTTCCCAGGCCAAGATCTCAAACCTCCTTAGGTGTAGATGATGATAGAAGGTCAAAGAAAGAAGCTCTAAATCCAAACAGGGAAATCTTATTTAAGAAGGGAAGTGAAAAGAAATGACATTTGTAAGCAGACAGTATACTCATTTTGAATATTTGATGATATTCCATCTGATTGCTGCTATGTTGCATGATCTACTCTATTGTGTTAGATTTTTGTTTTTCTGTATGTTGATTTTGTATTTATTACTGAGTTCTGTAAATAGTAATCCTAACCCAAATAGGGGGAGATTGTTGGAACACCCTATTACTAATTTGGGCAAGGATCACTATGTTTTTAGGAAATCAGTTTGACCTAGATGTATAGTTGAAAAGGTCAAGTTAAAATGAGTCTAGGGCTTAGAACTTAGGTTTGAAGCTGCCCCCAGGACCATTCATTATTCAAGACTTAGAGCTGAGGCAAAGACAGTTTTCGTCGAGCTCAGGTCGACGAAACGTCGAACTCCGTTCGACGCTCTCTGAGCTCAACTCTGCTAAATCGTCGAACTCCGGTCGACGATCTTTGAGCTCAGATCGACGATCTGCCTTCAGCTTGTTTCCAAATCTCTGAGCTCAGGTCGACGATCGTAGAACTCAGGTCGACATTTTCTGTCTGATGTTCAATCCAATATCTGAGCTCAGTTCGACGATCGTAGAGCTCAGATCGACGTTTTTCTTGAGAGATCAACGACTTTGAGGATTCAAATTCAGTCAGCTTTTGGAATGTTTTTCAAATTCTCTCAGCATTTATTTCAAGAGATTTGCTAGCCGTTTTCATTTATTCTGGAGCAAGTTTTAAGGGATTTATCAAAGAATGTTTATTGTACTTTCCTCCAGAAGACAAAACATTTATGGAAGACATTTATTGACTGCTAACGGCTATCTTGGATAAAGGATCATCAGAGAATAAAACATCCTACAGCAGTTCAAGAAAAAATCTATCTATCTATCACTCAATACAGACATACACAGATAGTCAGAAAAACTCAGAGGAAAATCAAATGATCAATCCTGAAGAGTTTGATTGAATATTGGCATACTAAAAAGTGATCATAGCTTCAACATCAAGGACTCCAGACAATTCATATTTCAGCCTCTACTGAAACCATCTTCTGCTAGAGATCTGAAGCTTCTGAAGACCTATCACCCTTGCAAAGCTCTCATCTCTGAACCATCTACATCTTAGGGGGAGCTTTGACATCACAATCAATCCACTAAGTCTTCTCTCAGTGATTGAGACAGAGAAGATAACTTCACCTCTTCCTTTTTCTTTTCCTGCTGTAAAATGGTTATCAAAACTCCCTTCAAAAGTCTTGAATCTTGTTCTGAGAGCCTTGTCAAAACTCAGTGGTGGCAAGGCACCTGATCAACTCATCCTGCAGTGGATTCCTACCAAGGGTGGTAGAAGAGTGGATGTACCCAGGTTTTTGGGGAACCACTATAGTTCCTTGTGTCTTCTGGTTTCTTGTGCATATTCTTTGCTGTGTGCTGTGGTTTTTATTTTTACTGCTTTAGTTTTATTTCTACATCAAAGCACCTTACACCTATACATAAATTAAGCCTTTACTGCTATGCAATTTTAATTTATAAATTTACTTTAAAATACTCTATTCACCCCCCCCCCCCCCTCTAGAGTTAAGATAGATCTTACCCTCACTTTCAAGGTCAGAAAACCTTTTGCAAAGTTTAGAATCAGTAGATCCAAATATAATATCATCAATATATACTTGAGCTAATAGAATTTTATCATGATGATGTCTTATAAATAAAGTCATATCTATAATGCCTCTAGAAAATTTATGTTCTAAAAGAAAGCTAGTTAGGGTTTCATACCAAGCTCTTGGAGCTTGCTTTAGACCATAGAGAGCCTTATGCAGTTTGAAAACATAAGAGGGATGGGTTGAAGAGATAAAACCTAGTGGATGTTCCACATATACTTCTTCCTTGAGTTCCCCATTGAGAAAATCACTTTTGACATCCATTTGATATACCTTGAATTTCTTGTGAGCAGCATAAGCTAAGAAAATTCTGATAGCTTCAAGCCTTGCAATAGGTGCAAAGGTCTGATCATAATCAATACCTTCTTCTTGCATGTACCCTTGTGTCACTAGTCTTGCTTTGTTCCTGACAACTATTCCTTGAGTATCCAATGTATTCCTAAAGACCCATTTAATTCCAATAACTTGATGTCCTTTGGGTCTAGGAACCAAGTTCCAAACTTTTCATCTCTCAAACTTATTGAGCTCCTCTTGCATTGCAATAATCCAGTGAGGATCTTGCCCAGCATCTTTAATGGATGGGGACTCTATTTGAGATAGGAAGAAGGCATGTATCACATCTTGGTTAAGTTGATGCCTTATCTGCATACCAACTGACATGTCTCCTATCACTTGATATATGGGATGATATCTAAGTGTAACATAGTCAGGAGGTGGAGTTTGTTCAACACCATCAGCATTATGAACCAATTCCTCTTGTGGAATTAAATTTGTTGTTGGAGGGGCTTCAACAATTTCCAGAGATTCTTCTTCAATGTCTTCATCTATTTGTGGAGATGGATGAGATATCACCTTCTGAGTGAGATTTAGGTCATCCAACTTTTTACATAGATTTGGTACCTGCAAATAATTACTGATAAAAGCTTCCTTCTCCTTATAAAACATATTTGCTTCATCAAATATAACATGTATTGATTCTTCAATTTTCAGAGATGATTTATTGAAAACCCTATATGCCTTGCTAACTTGAGAATATCCTAGAAAGATCCCCATTGTAGCTTTGGCTTCAAACTTTCTAAGATAATCTTTGTTATTATTGTATATGTAACAGATACAACCAAAAATTCTAAAGTAATCTATTTTAGGTTTCTTCCTTTTGAGTAATTCATAGGGAGTCTTGCCCTTAAGTTTGTGTATCAAACTTCTATTCAGGACATAATTTGATGTGCTTACAGCTTCTGCCAAATAGGATAGAGGCATGTGAGCATCAGCAAGCAATGTGCTTGCAGTTTCAATGAGTGTTCTAATTTTCCTTTCAACTACCCCATTTTGTTGAGGAGTTCTGGGAGTAGAGAAGCAGTGCCTGATACCTTCCTTCTCACAGAATTCTTGCATTGTAAGAGATTCAAACTCAGTTTCATGATCACTTCTGATCAATGCAACTGAGTAGAGTACTCAATCTTTATGCATTTTAGAAAATATATAAGAACTTTGAAGTTATCAGACTTATTTCTCAAGAAGAAAACCCAAGAGAACCTAGAGAAGTCATCTACAACAACTAAAGTATAGAACTTCCCTCCCAGGCTTTGTACAGTAATTTATCCAAAAAGGTCCAGATGAAGCAGATACAAAATCCTAGGTGAATCACTCTTATTAACTGATTTAAAACTATTTTTAGTTTGCTTGCCTTCATGACAAGCCTTGCAAAGGCTTTCCTTCTTGTAGGGGCAAGAGGGCAATCCTCTAACAAGGTTGTCCCTAGATAACCTAGCAATGTTTCTAAGATTTACATGTCCTAGTCTTTTATGCCACAAGGTATTATTATTGCTAACCTGGTTGAACAAGCAAATTTCTGAACAGGCAGAATTGAAATCAACTAAGTAAATATTGCCTAATCTAATACCTGATAACACAATATTGCTATCTAAAGAAATATTACATTTTGATTCAGAGAAACATACCTCATAACCTGCATCACATAGCTGACCTATGGATATCAAGTTATGTTTCAGGCCACTTATATATGCCACTTTCCTGAATGTGATAACTCCAAGTGTAAATTCTCCACATCCTTCTGTCTGACCAAAGCTTGAGTCTCCAAATATAACTTTTGGACCTAGCTTTGCCTTGAAGTTACTCAGATTTGCCTTATTTCCTGTCATATGCTTGGAGCACCAACTATCCAAATACCACTTATCCTGTATGGTAGGATAGGTCTTCACCTGCAAAATAATAACTCATATATTTTGGGCCTAAGTAACCTTGGGTCCTGACTTCTTTTCATACTTAAAGCTTGAAATATAAGAGTATTCAGGTTGACTTTTATAGCCTAAGGGATGAAATCTCCTAGGTGGGATTATCCAGTTAGTTAAGGGATGGAAAGGATTGGAGTTAAAGTTCTTATAGAAATTTTTGTTGAAATTATAATTTTGATAAAATTGCTCTGGATTCGACTATTTATGTTGAGATCATCGATCTGCGTTCAACGACCAGCATTGATATCGTCGATCTTGGTTCGATGATTTTTGTTCTGACTTAGCTTTTTTGTTTTTCTTTATTTATCTCAACTTGTTTTCACAGTTTGTTTACTTTTTTAATTTGTTCTGTATTTTTCTTTCCTTTATCTGAAATAAATTTTATAGGTTGTGAAAGATGGTTTTTCTGAATAATAGGTGGTTCACTTGATGATGCACCTAATACTAACTTACTTCCATTAAGTCTAGCATTAAGTGTACTGGTAATTTCTACTAGTCGTTTACTTCTACCATTTAGTGATTCCTCTAGGTGTTTTGCTTTACTCAATTCAATTTTCAGAAAAATGATTTGTTCATTACACAGATCTATTTCATTTTTCAATTTGAGATTTTTTGATACTAAGCTATCATAGTTTAGTTATTTATCTCTGATAAGTTTGATTTCCTTCTCAAATCTAATTAGATCACTACACATGAATTTAAAATCATGTTTAAATTCTTCAGAAGTAAAATCAAAGTCTTCCAATATTTGATCACAATTTGAACATTCTTCAGATTCTCCTTCTCCTAAAACATGTCCTGAAGCATTGATGGAACTCAAGCAAATTTCTTTGGCCTTTACTTCTTCTTCATCTTCACTAGAACTGGAGGAAGATGATTCTTCAGTGTCACTCCATGTTTCTGCAACAAACCCTCTCTCCTTATTTTTGTGCTTGTAAGAGGATGGTTTTCTAGAGTGTTTCTTGGAGTCTTTCTCCTTTTTCCTTTCTTTGTGCTTGTTTTCTGGATACTCTGGAAGAATATGTCCAGGTTTCCTGTAACCAAAACAGATAACCTCTTTAGAAGGGGTTTTGTCATACCTTGGTTTATCATCACTTCTTTATGGTTTCCTTCTGAATTCTTTTCTCCCCATCTTGAAGAATCTCTTTGCAAAGAGACTCATCAGCTCTTCATTTGATGGAGAAGTTTCTGATTCTTCTGAAGCTTTGAAAGTAATATTTTGCTCCTTCCTAGTTGGTGTAGCAGTCTTTTGTTGTTCAGCTTCTCTTGTCTTTAGTAGCTGTTCATAGGATTTCAGCTTTCCTAGAACTAATTCTATAGTCATTTCAAGAGTGCTTCTGGTCTCTCTGATAGGCCAGATTCTAGAGTCCCATGAGCTGGGAAATCACATGAGAATCTTGTTATTTAATTCTGTGACTGAGATGTCTTTGTCAAGAGTTTTCAGCTCATTAACAATGATGCTGAGTCTGTTGTACATCTCAGAAACTTGTTTAGTTTCTTCCTTTTAAAATTCTCATACTGGGAGATGTGATGAGCTCTCCTGTCCTTCCTTTCATCTGCTGAACCTGCAACCATTTGGTCTATGGAATCCTAGATAGCCTTAGCTGATTCACATTCAGCTACCTTCTGAAATATATCATCAGACATTATTTGTGCCAGTATGTTCATGGCTTTTGCATCAGCAATCTTTGCTTTCTTGTATGCATCATTATAGTCTGGAGGAGGTACTACAGTCATGTCTGTGGAAGTACTTGGTGGGGTAGCTAGTGTAGGTACTCCTGTTAAGATAGAAGCATAAATATCTTCATCAATAGAATTCATATAGAGTCTGATTCTTGCCTTCTAGATTCCAAACTTTTGCAAGTTGGAAACTGGAGGTTTGGTGCTTGCAAAATCCTTATACTGTGCCATGGTATAATAGAAAAATAGTAGAGTAAAAAAGAATATCTATTAGAGATCTTAGGTTCAGGTGTAAGCCTGTGCAACCTTAAAAACACATCTTCCGATACCAATTTAAATTGAGGGATAGATAGACTTTACTCTAGAGGGGGGTGAATAGAATATAAAAAAATTTTGTTTAGTTTTGTTGCGGAATTAAATTAATGATACTTATATAATAGAGGGAAAGATAGATAAACTATCACAGCACAGCTCAGCATAAAAAGAAAATACAAAGCATCCAGACGACACAAGAAATTTTATAGTGGTTCCCCAAATCTGGGTACATCCACTCTTCTACCACCCAGATAGGGATCCACTACAGGTTTTTGTTTAGGTGCCCTACCACCATAAGATCTCTTTCAGGTAGATCTAGATACCCTTTGAGTTTTTGATCAGGAGCTCAAAATCCAATAGGTTTTTTTTTAAGTTCCCTATCACCAAGAGTTCACTTTTGAAGGGAGAGATAACCCTGTATAGATGGAGGTAAAAGGAAAAATTAAAAGAAATCTTCTCTTTCTCAATCAAGTGAGAAGACTATGTGGATTTAAGAGAATGTCCAAGCTCCCCCTGAGATATAGAATTCATTCAGGAAGAGGAAACTTGGCCCTAGGTGTAGTTCTTCAAAAAATTGTAGTAGAGCTTTCTTAGATCTGATGACTGAAAAAGATTTGAGCTCTTTTTAAATCCTTGAAGCCTGAGGAATGAAGAAGACTCAAGAGAGATTTTTAGAAAAAGGTTCTCCTTCTTCCTTATTATAGCAGAGCAATAATCCTTGAGAGTAAGAGTAATAATAATGATCAGTCTTGCTGAAGAAAAGTTTCTGTATATATATATCCTTTGACTGTCTGTCTGATTATTCTCTTGTATATCCTTATTATATTCTGAATTATAGATTCAGTCAGAATAAAAAATGGCAAGAATTTAAATTCCCTGGACAGTGCATAATATTCTTCAATACTTTAGGAGCTCAAATGGCTAGAAACACTGGCAACATTAATACCCTTCCATATCTGCCTTCATAAAATATGCTAAAGAAATACTGTGAATACCATAATTAATGCTTCAAGAAATACGGCTATCATCCTTGGGAATAATAACATTAATTATCAGAATATATTTCCCTTTAAAAAATTGATCATAACAAAAAATAAATACTTCTGACTGATCTAAAAAACTTATAACTGAAAGCAGCATAAAATCGTAGAGCCCAGTTCAGAGATCATCGAGCTGAGTAAAGAGATCGTCGACCTGATAACAGCTATCATAGGACAGAGATTATTGCTGAGAAAACCAAATCGTCGACCTAAGCTCGTAGATCATCGAGCTGAGTTCATAGTACAAGACTCTGAGATCGTCGATGGGAGATCGACGATCGTCGAGTTGAGTTCGACTATAGTCAAACTGATATAGAAAATCCACATAAACTTTCTGAGTCTAAGTCTGAGTCCACTGCAATGCTGGTTTGCACAAACCTGACCTAAAAGGACCTAACTTAGACTAGACCAAGACCCAGGCTATACATGGGGGTCAAGACATCCTAAGAGTGAACCTAGCATAAATCCAAACAAGGGTTCCAACATACAGGTTAATCAAAGCCCCATTGAGAACTTTGCTAACACCCAAAAGAAGAATGGGGTGTTTGTTAGTGAGACAGCATAAGCAGCATACGTAAGTCAAAATATATTTCAAACTTTCATAAAATTGATTGATAACATATGTTTCTATTATAACACTATATTTTACAGCGTGAAATGGAAAGGCTGAGGACAATATCAACAGATTCTGACAGTGAACTCATAATCTCTGAAAGAGAAATTATAAAGACTGCACTTGGAAATAAGTCTTGTTATGACAAAGGATTAGGCTGCGGTGTTGTGCCTTCAAAACGAATGAAGAAGACTTTGATAGAGTCCACTCAGTTGAAAGTGAAGTTTAATGTAGCGAAAGAAGAATTGCACAATGCCACGACTCGTATTACATCACAAACAGAGCTTATAGATAAGCAGGAAGCATTGATTTAAACTCATAATGCAGTGATTGCAGGACTAAAAGAGGGGAAGAACGAGCTGAAGGAGATGCTATCTTCAGTTTTGAAAAAATTTCGCGTAAATCCTTGACTAATTGATGCACACAACATTCACTTTTTGGTGCACTTTTTTGTTGTCGAATGGTTTATGACTATTAGTATTTTGGCATAGTACTATATTACTATTTTATTACTTTTGCTTGGGGTTTGACTATTATTTGACTGTTAGTATTTGGGCATAGTGGTTTTGTTAGTATTTTATTACTTATGTTTGGTATAATTTTGATATATCTGACTTGCATGTTTGGTGACCAACTACTAAAGCCTGCTAAAACATACACCTATCCTTTATTACTTCTGCATTTGCTTAGTTGATTGCTAAAGTGCAGGATCTGAACAAGGATTTGCAAAATAATCACGGAAAAGCATATCAAATTCCTTCTCTGATAATGGATAGGTAAGGGATAGGTTATATGTGTTCGGCTATATGTTTGATCATTGACTTCTCTGCTTGATTTGGATTGGCAATGCATTCCTGCAGGCTGTGGATCTCGATTGCAAGGAGAACTTCCAGCAAGCCCATTAATCCCTGAAATCTCATTGATACACTGACATATAAGCATATATATGTATATATTAGTGCATATACAAACATGTACGCACGTATGTACTTATATACGTACACACACACATATGCTTCCAAGTCCTTTTTGTTCAATTTTCCTGTGCTCTAAATTTAACTAATTCACTTCATTTACTTTATAAATATTATACCATGTTTCAATTCATTTTGTCATTCATGTCTCTTAGCAATAAGGATACTTGAGCAATTTGTCTTTCTACTTTTACTTCATAACAAATAGTTTGATTGTTCAATTGCTTCTGTAAATGTCGCACGGGGCCCCCTATGCACCGTCACTTATTTTAATTGAGATGGCACAAGTAACCCCTTATTTTTCAGTTCAACTAGTTTGTAATTTTTTATTACCGTTCCAATCTTTTCATGCAGCTACTATCCTATAACGGTCATAAAAGCCTCAAGTTTTCAACAGGAGTCAACTTTAAGTTGGACAATTTCTTCAATTCTCGTTGACTTGTTTACTCACATCATGTTTCGATGAACTTGATCTGTAAAAGAGCAATCAGCTGTTTACCAGATTTAACACACAAAATTGAATCCAGAGTCATATCCTATTGTAATCTGGGTTGTCTCAAAGAAGCGCTCGAAGCATTGCTTCTGTGTTTGGATTTTTAATGTTTCTTCATTTATTGTTGATGTGCGAGTAGCTGTAAGAGTTCTTATATTTTTATTCCATGATTCAATTATTTGTGGTAGTTAGCGTAAACTTGCACTCGAATTTCGGTTGAAGTTGTAAACTCTTAGGCGTAAACCTGACACCAACACCAATATGTTTGTTGTTGGTGCTGATGTGTCACAGGATACCTCCACTAGGATCTTCACCAAGTACAATGCTTGTCTCAGCATCACCAATGCTGACCTTATTGCCTCATTTAATCTGTCAGTAATTCTTGTTATACTTTCTTAAATTATTCCTTTTCTAATACTCCAGCAGTGAACTCCACTATTAACATTATATTATGTGTGTGTGTGTGTGTGTATTGTGTATGTATGGATATATGTGAGTGTATATAAATGTTTTTTCTCTCAATTTGGATTAAAATTAACAATTATTTTCTTTTATTTGTAGGGTATGGGAGCCTTGGTCGGAAGTGACAGATGATTCATCAGTCAAAAGGTGATTGAAGATTCATTAGTCAGAAAATGACGGGAAATTCATTAGTCGGAATGTGTCAAAGTTGATGTCTTATTTAAACTTGAAGATCTTAATGTTGTTATGTAATATTTTGTCGAAAGATTCATTATTATTATTATGCAATTTGACTACATGTAAAACTTCTATTTGTGAATAAATAAATATTTAAATGAATCTGGATGCGAGCTTGTGAAAGTTGATGTCTTATTTTTTTGGAAGTTTTTGTCAGGATATTATGATATATAAATGAATTGGCTGTAGTGAGGAGAGTAGAAAACTATTGTAATGAATTTATTGTGAGGAAATAGTATTTATCGTTACCATTTTTTTAAGGAAAAAAACATTCGTAACGAAATAATATTTATTGTAACTAATTTATTGTAAGGAAGAATTTGTTTTGGGTGAGGAAGAATCTTTTATTACAATTAATTTATTTATAACGACAGACATACATTCGTTACAAGAAGTATTAGTGTCGAGCTTTAGAGGACGACCGTTATTTAAAGTTTTTTTCGTTACCAAATAGTTTGTGTAACGATTTTTGGCACTTATGGCAACGATTTAGGTCCTTACTATAGGTGCATTTTGGTGTAGTGTTGATGGTTCATATCACACCTAGATAACGATTCAACCTCTTGCTATGTAATCACCTTAACATACATCAACGTAATAAAAGCACCCCTAGACTTGACAATTATTATACTTCCCACATTTTTTCTTCTGATGGATACTCTATTTTTTTGTTAATTTTTCTTATCCAAGGGTCCATAGTAGGGATCATTCTGAGTGGGTGTAAGTGTACACGCACTCAGGCCATATATCACTATGTTTTTCAAGGGTCCATATAGGGATCATTCCAAGTGGGTGTAGGTGTACACGCACTTAGGCCTCATATCACTATGGACAAAATCATTTCAAGAAGATCTCAATGATAGGTGTGCTAATATATAAGGATTTGGCCTTGGTGAATTTTAGTAGTAGAGTATCAAAAGGCATAGGGATTAGGTCCAAATTGGGTGTGCAAGGGTATCATGTTTAGGGTTTGTGGCTTGCAAGGCTCAAGCTATCCAAAGGGAGGCCTAAGTCATTTCCGCCCTCACTAATTAACTTATGCAAAAGTTTTGAGGATATCTAGAAGGTAAGTTCTAGACACCAATAGAGAGTATTCTTTATTTTGATTTCCTAATACAAAATTATCAAAATGTTACACTCATCGACTCACTTTATTATAGAGAATTATATTTTCTAAAATATAGTGATTGTTAGTTAGTAATATAAAAGACTAATCCTAAAAATAAATTATATAGAGAAAATTAAGCTAATGAATTTCTATACATAATTACTAATCAAATTTGAACACTCAAGGAGTCTACATCAATTCATTTTAATCAGCATGTGAAAGTAAATTAGCTAGTTATAATCTCAAATGAGTGAATTAATGAAAGATTAAAGAAGTAAAAACAATTTTATTAGGGGTGTTTAACAACCTTGAGTATTATGTTTGCAAAAATATAACTGATTGTAATCATGTTAAAATTGAAGAGCATCCACCCCCAGACTTAAAATTTGCAATGTCCTCATTATAATGTAAAGAACTGAGAGAGCAAATTCACCAGCATGTAAAGAACTGACTATCATGAATATAAAAGAGCATACGAAGTAAAAAGGTGCAAATATGATAACATATATAATATCATATTGTATAGGAACTGAAAGAATTCAATAATGAACAACTAATCACCTAGAGGGGGGTGAATAGGTTCAATTCTTTATAATAGACAGTTTTAGGATTTCTAACTAGTAAATCTACTTATCCAATCATTCAAGCATCACAAATAATTAGAGTATGCAAAACATAGCACAGAGACGCACAAATTTATAGTGGTTCCCCAATATTTGGGTACATCCACTTTCCCCCTTCACCTATCTAGCAATGAACTAGATTCGGCCCTACTTCCACTTTTCTCAGATCCACAGATCTTACCACTCAGAACCCTTCCAGGTTCCTACAACTCAGACTTCTTCAAATCCTACAGCTCAGATCCTTCAAGATCCTACAACTCAGATTCTTCCCAAGAACCCTACCACAGAGTTTTCCAACTCCTACCTCAAGCAACATGCCTTACCTTAGCCCTTATAATTACATGCTCACCACTCAAAATGATAGACTTTCCTACACTCATATCTATATAGATCCTACAGTTATGATTACAATGTTTTAAGAATTCCTTTACCCAGAGAGAGAGAAAATGGGGTAAAGTGTTCTTGACCAAATCTTGAGAGATTAGTCTTCTTCTGATCCTTACAGCTTTGGATCTGATTCAACCTTACTTAGCTTCTTCAAAGCTTCTTGAAAATAGAGAACTAGGTTGAATCTCTATTGAGATGATCAAGATGATCTTGAATCAGCTTCCTTCTTCTACATGTTCTTATTTTAGAAATGATTCTGTAATCCTACAAATCTCCCAAGATTTCTCTTCGTCTCTGTGTTTTTTGTATTATGTCTTGTATATGTAATTCTCTTTATTAGCACTGTTCTATTTATAGAAACACAGTAGAGGCAACCGGCTGAACAGGTAGCTGACTAGCATCTGACAGTTCTGACATCTGACAACTTTGACAGTTATGCCAGCTGTCACTTCTTAGATCTGGAAATCTGTAACTTGGTCTTCAAAACAGCAGACAGCATCCAGACAGATCTTCTTCATAATGTGTTGACACTAATTTCAAAATGTGTCGACACAGATTATGAATGTGTCGACACAGCTATCTAGATGTCGATACATTGCCTTGATGTAGTCGACAGACTTCAATCTCTGTCGACGCAGCTTTTCTTCATGGTCTCGATACAGATAATGTAGAATATGTCGACACAACTTCCTTAGTGTTGACACAGCTTTTGTTCAAAATAGTTGTAAACCCAAGTCATGGGTGTTGACATATCAGCTTCAGCTTATTATCAGCACTACTAGTCATAGTGTGTCGACACTATGATCTTCGACTCAGTTGATCTTCGACACTACTAGTGTGTCCTGAGTGTCGACATAGTTGATCTTCGACTCAACATTCAGGATGTCGACTGTGATCATTTAAGTCAACACAGCTTGTGTTGTCTGACAACTATGTGTCGACACAAGTCCTGTGTGTCGACACAGCTGGTGTAGACTGATATTTCTGTGTGTCGACACAAGTCCTGTGTTTCGACACAGCTATGCTCTTGCTCTTAATATAGCTTCTTCATAAGTGTCGACACTGACCGAGTGTCTCGACGCTTTTATACTTAGACAAATTTTTGCATTACTTAGCATGCACAAATAAACTTAAACAAACATCAATACAAGATGATGTATGTCATTGATTTAAGTGAGGCTTCTCCAAATCTGGTACAATTACCAATGTACCCAACAATCTCCCCCTATTTAGAGAAGTCATAACCACAAGTCAATGATATACACCATTATAATAACCAGCAAAATTAATGATGTACTAACAAACACAAACAGGGTTAATCATTAGGCAGACAATATATATGTTACCAAGTTAAGCATATCCATCACAGAAATATGTAACATATAAATAGATAGAATCAAAAAGATTTACCCAACTAAGAAATTATCCCATCATTTCAAATTATATCTGACTTATAAAATTCAAGAATGTCTAGTAAGAACAACATTATTACATATTTCTAAATTTTAAGACATAAAAGACTCTAAGTCAGCTTGGGTTCCTTGATCAAAATTCCTTTGTCAGGTTGAATCCTAGCTTGTACATTAGTTTCTGTGTCATCAGCCAGCCTCTTTCCTTTCTGATCCTTCTTCTTAGGCTCTTCAGCCTTGATTTTTTGCCTTTCAAAGTAATGAAAAGGCTTTGGGAAATACTTGTTAGGCTCCACCGAGTTAGCAGGTATCTTCCCAGCTTTAAGATCTCTTCTGAATTGAAATATGGCATCTTTCCGCTCCTAATATTTACTCCATTCTTGTTCAGAATACCATTTGCCTCTATCATGGATATTTTCTTTCATAGCTTTCCAAGCAGTCAAAATAATATTCCTAGAGGTTGGACTCCATTATTCAAAATCAGGCTTTAATTCTGCCTATTCTCTGAACCGTTTCTTAGACAACTAAGCTTCTTTTTCTCTTTAAACTACAGCTGAAGGCATTTCAACTTTTTCAAGAATAACATTATGTGCCTCCTGTGGAGGGCTATACATTTGGTGAACTGCCTGTTAGATTTATTCAAAATCAGAAGGAGGATAAATGACTTGAGCTACTTCCTGCTGAACCCCTTCAAAGTAATTAGGTTGAATTCCAGATTCAACTGTGTTATCATCATCACAAAGGGGTGGATAACCAAGAGTTGCTCTGATTCTATTTGATATCCATTTAACATGATCTGAGCTTGCTTTGACTAATACTCTCTCCCCCTTTATGACTTCTCTTTCCACATGATCTCTCAGATCATCCTTTTGAAACCTTACCTGATCAGCCAGATAATTTGTTCCTTCTTTGTAGTAGGTCCTGAACTTCTTCAGTTGATCAGAAATAGCTGTTTGAGATGCCTGGATTGTTATTTGGATAGCTGTTAAATCTTCCATGATTTGCTTGGACACTGCAGTCTTTATAGCAGTGATACTAGTCTCAATTTTTGTTAGAATAGCATGATATGAGTCTTTGAGATTTTCATTCATTCTAAGTTGATTTTCCAGGACATAATCTTGTTTGACTGCAATGTCCTCCACTGCAGTCTTAATCTCATGTTGTTGCTGGGCCAAGTAAACTACAACATTACCTCCTTTATGAAAGCAATCTTTCATCTCTTTTTTATTCTGATTGACTTCAAATCTGATGGATTTGATATCTTGTGCCAGTTGAAATTACATGTCCTTGTGAGTCTTATCCACATATTTTTAAGAGTAGTTCTTTCCTCATCCAGCTTCACTTGTAGTTGCACCAAAAGTGAACTGAAGTCTACTACTAGAGCTGTTGTTGGTGGGGCAGTCTTCAAAGCTTTCTTATAGTCTATGCTTTTCTTCCTTATTTCCATTAGTTTCCTCTTCTTTAGCTCTGAGGCTTCTTGTTCAGCTTTTGATTTTGAGGAACTGGCTACATCCACAGCCTGAGGCTAGTTACCAGGAATATGTACTGGGTCAAGGTCTGGTACCTCCCCCTCAATCTGTGCATCTTCTTGAAGTATGTCCTGGTTGTCCTTCTGGACATCTGGAAAAGTATTAGATGGAGGAACATTGTCCTCAGTAACCCCAGTCCTCTCTCTCTGGACATCAGCTTCTAAAACAAAGGTCTCTTTCTCAGTAACTTGAACTAGCTCAGTTTGTGTTTCTGGATCATCTACCATAGTAGCATCCTTGTTGATATCCTTTAGAACCTCCAGGATAGTGAGATGAGCTGCTTTACTATCCATGATAATCTCTGTGAAGTCTCCCCTGGAACTGAGGACACTTGAGGATGTGGCACTGAATCATCTTCACTTTGAGATTGTACTTCATTTACATCCTCATCAGAACTAAAAACCACAACCTCTTCTGAATCACTAGATGATTCTACAATCTTTGCTGCTAATTTCTTTTTCTTTAGTTCTTTTTGATGTTGCACAGGAGCTGGAGTCTCCTTGGTCAGTACCCTATCCCATCTTGACAAGATTCTAGTGTTCATTCTCCTCATATGATTTATTTTAGCTCTTGCAGCTTGATTTAGTATCTCTTGCATTGCTGAGACTAGATATAAACTCAGAATCCTTCCTAGGTTAGGCTTCTTAATCCCTTCCTTGATCGTGTCAAAGACTACTATCGACCAGTCAGTCTTGAGATTGAATATTAATATTATCATTAGGTTGAACATGAAGGAAGATATCATGTCATGTCCCCCTATCTTACACAGTATAATCTTTCCAACCACTTCAGAAAGAAATTTCCCTTGGGAATTCATCCCTTTTCTGTTCATAGAGTATCCAATCTTTATGGCCGCATTCAGACCACACCATTGAAGTCCCTCTGCTATCTTGTCAGAATCAACTTCATCTTCTTCTTTGAGCGAAGGTAGGTGGAGTACCTTGCTCAGACTTTTAGAAGTAAGCTTTATCTTTGTCCCAAGAACTGTTGACCTAATCCTGTTTCCAGTTGAATCCAGCTTTGCGTTGGAGAAGAATTCAATTACTTCTTTCTTCCAAAAATTGGTTGGTTCTGAGACCATAAATTCTAGTCCAGCGTCAGTGACTAGGGTGATGACTTTCTGAATTTCTTGAGAAGCATCGTTGAAGTCGTTACGAACCAGTTCGTAACCCTCATTGATGTTTTCTTCCAATTTTGGCGCCATTGAATATTGAAGGAAGAGAGATTGAGGATGTTTGAGAGGAGATCTAGCTCTCGACAAAGAAGTTCAATCTCTTGAGAAAGCTAAGTCGCGTGGTCGACTAATTCTCGTTCTAACCTAATTATAGGGTTTTAAAATTTGGAAGGTCAAACGGCATGCCCAAATATTGTGTGTCGACACATAAGTTAACATCTTGACGCAGATGATAGGGATTCAGCACTATTATATGTCGACACCACTCTATAGGAGTCGACATATAATACTTGACATTGTTGTGTCGACACCTTGATTTCAGGTGTTGACAGAAGTATGTCGACACATAGATGTAAGATGTCGACAGCATTGTGTCGACACTTTCCTTTTAATGTCGACACTAAGCTCTAGCAGTGTCGACACTAACAAAGATTAATGTCGACCAACTTATTGTTGATGTCAAATATCTGAGGATTTTTTACTTTAATGAGTTTATACATTGACTTAATCAATATCTAGCATTCCTAGCTCAATCTTAAAGTTATTGAACTTAATTTCATCTAGAGGCTTAGTGAATATGTCAGCTATTTGTCTATCTGTAGTGACAAACTCTAAACAGATGTTATTTTTCTCTACATGTTCTCTTATAAAGTGATACCTAATTTCAATATGCTTTGTTCTACTATGTGAAACAGAATTTCTAGCAATGGAAATAGCATTTGTAGAGTCACAATATAAAGGTGTTTTACTTAGCTTGATGTCATAATCTTCTAACTGATGTTGCATCCACAATAATTGTGCACAGCAACTTCCTGCAGCAATGTACTCTAACTCAGCTGTAGAAATGGAAACACATGTTTGCTTTTTGCTGCTCCATGGCACCAATCTTCCACCTAGGAACTGACAAGTACCTATGGTACTTTCCCTATCTTCTTTGTATCCTGCAAAATCTGCATCTGAAAATCTAGTTAATAGGAAATCTCTATTCCTAGGGTACCAAAGACCTAGATCTGGTGTTCCCTTAAGATATCTCAGAATTCTTTTTACAACAGAATAATGTGAATCTTTAGGGCATGCTTGATATCTAGCACAGACACATGTTGCATACATGATGTCAGGCCTACTAGCAGTTAAGTAGAGGAGGGAGCCAATTATTCCTCTATACAAAGTCTCATCAACAGGTTTTCCTACTTCATCTTTGTATATAGGCATACTTGACTCCATTGGAGTTTTCATGGTGGATGTTGTATCCATACCATATTTCTTTATCAACTCCTTGGTGAACTTAGACTGTAATATGGATAAGCCATCATCAGTCTATTTGATTTGAAGTTCTAGAAAGAACTTTATCTCACCCATACTGCTCATTTCAAATTTCCCTTGTATAAGTTTAGCAAACTTCCTGCAAAGGTTGTTTTCAATAGATCCAAAGATTATGTCATCAACATAAATCTGAACTAGTATGATCTTGCCTTTGGATTCCCTAAGGAATAGAGTTTTGTCTATTTTCCACCTTGAGAATTTATTCTCAATAAGGAAGGTAGACAATGTCTCATACCAAGCCCTAGGAGCCTGTTTCAACCCATAAAGGGCTTTCTTAAGTCTATAGACATAGTTTGGAAAATGAGAATCAACAAAACCTGATGGTTGTTCTACATATACTTCTTCCTTCAAGTCTCCATTTAGAAATGCTGACTTGACATCCATCTGGTAGACCTTGAATCCTTGATAGGCTGCATAGGCAAGGAATAGTCTTATGGCCTCCAACCTTGCTACAGGAGCAAAAGTTTGGTCAAAGTCTATCCCTTCTTCCTGCCTATAACCTTTAGCTACCAGCCTTGCCTTATTTTTTATTATGATTCCATTCTCATCCAACTTATTTCTGTAGATCCATTTTGTTCCAATGACATTGTGTCCTTCTGGTCTAGGAACAAGTTTCCATACTTTGCATCTCTTAAACTCATTCAGTTCTTCTTGCATGGCACCTATCTAGTGAGAATCCTCAATAACTTCCTCAAACTTCTTAGGCTCCACCAAGGACAGAAAGCTTGAACATAGTACAGTGTTCATGCTCTTGCTCCTTGTCATTACACCATGTCTAGCATCACTAATGATTTGGTGAGCTGGATGATCTTTTAGATGTCTCATTGCTTGAGGCATCCTTTCTACAGCAGTCTATTCTTTAGTGTCTTCAACTTCCCTTTGTATAATATTATCAGCTTGTTGTTCTAGAGCTCCCCCTTGACAGCATCCATCATCTTTTGTATTTTCTTCTGCTGTCTTGACTTATTTAATGGATAGCATCTCCAATTTGTCATTTAGACCTGCAGAACTAGATGAAATGTTAGACAGTTCATTATTAATAAGAATGGATTCATCAAAAAGTACATGGACAGATTCTTCTACAACTTATGTAGTCAAGTTATAGACCCTATATGTCCTACTATTATTGTTGTACCCAACAAATATTCCCTCTTGGTAATTGGCAGCAAACTTAGTCAAGTGAGACTTACCATTGTTATGTATATAGCACTTGCTACCAAAGATCCAAAAATAGGATAGGTTTGGTTTTCTACCCTTCAGAATCTCATAGGGAGTCTTCTTATAACTTGTAGTGATAGAGGCCCTATTGAGGACATGACATGCAGTGTTTACTGCCTCTACCCAGAAATATTATGGAAGAGAAGTGTCACTTAGTAGGGTCCTACCAGGCTCTATTAGAGTTCTATTTTTCCTTTCAGCAATACCATTTTGCTGATTTGTTCTAGGTGAGGAGAACTCCTGATGATCCCAATACTTTTACAGAACTTTGTCCTGCATTCAGACTGAAATTCAGTCCCACGGTCACTTCTGATTTTGACCACTGTACTGTTAAGTTCATTCTGTATTTGCTTAACAAAGGTCTGGAAAACATCAGGAGTTTAAGATTTCTTCCTTAGGAAGAACACCCATGCAAACCTGGAAAAGTCATCTACTACTACCAATGTATAGGCCTTCCTACCTAGACAATGAACTAGCATAGGACCAAACAAATACATATGCATAAGGTAAAGATGCCTCACTGAATCTTTGGTGTCAAGGCTTTTAAAAGAAGATCTGGTCTGCTTGCCCTTTTAACATGCTGAACAGATACTCTCCTTGACACACTTGACTTTATGACCATTCCTGACTAGATCACCACTGAAGAGTTTTCTTATTGTCTTATAGTTTAGATGAGCTTGCCTCTTGTGTCATTGTACACAGTGAGTGGCTTTCTCATCTACAACTAGACAAATAGGAGAATCTCTTCTCATATATTCAAAATCTAGACAATAAATATTTCCTCTCCTAGTGTTAGATAAGATGACCCCTTGGTCATTAGAATTTCTTATTTGACACTTATCTTTGAGGAAAGAAATGTCATAGCCAAGATCACATAATTGGCTTATACTTATCAGATTATGTTTCAAACCTTTCATATAGGCCACTTGTGTGATAGTGACTAGACCATTTGTAATCTCACCAAAACCTTTTATAATCCCGCTTTCTAAACCTCCAAAGATGACTTTGGGTCCATTGTTAGTTGGAGTATAGTCCTTTAGTATCCTCTTTGTTCCAGTCATGTGCCTGGAACAACCACTGTCCAAGTACCATATAGGGGTATGACTACTTGGACTCACCTGCATAGAACAAGACTATCTACCCTTAGGGACCCAATTTTTATTGGGTCCTAGGCACTGGTTAGACTGAAAATGCATCTACCTACCTGCAGCTTTACTGACAGGTAGACTATCCCTCTTGACACTATCATTGAACCAGCAGTCAATGGCAAAGTGACCCACCTTGCCACAACACCATCACTCATACTTATTATACCTCCTCTTAAGTATAGGTCTGACAGCATTGATGTCTTCAGTTCTTAAATCTGATGGTATAACAGTTCCTTTTCCTAGTCTATCAGTCAAAGCCTTCTTGGGAATTGGTCTAGCAGCAGATATACTTGGGATATCCTGAGTCTTAACAACAGCATTCTTCTTTTCAGAGTAAATGTTCCTGATTGCTTCAGTGATGCCCATATTAGTCCTGCTATCAGACTTCCCCTTTGTCTGGTTCTGGTCTGTAAGACCTTGGAAGTGAACTATTTGTTTTTGTTTGAGTGATGGGGCTAGGACACTAAACACAAATTGTCCAGAATGGGCAAGTTGAGTTTTTTGGTGAGCTGTCATATAGTCACTTGCACCCTTGCCATTCTCAATCTCACAGTGACCATAAATGCATTCATGGTCATACCTGTTTGATGGCTGATCAATATTCTTAAAAGATATAGAGGGCATTGAGGCTAGTGGTTGTACTGAAGCTTTGCCTTTACTTCTATATTTGGCAACTCTAGTTCTACCTTTGTAACATAGTCCCTTCTTACCCTTTTGGATGGAGAAGGAATCTATTAAAGGTAAAAATGTATTAGGTTTAGAAAATTTAGCCACTAACTCCCTCTCCTTTTGAAGTTTGCTTTCAAGATTCCTGATATGATCATTCTTGAAAGTAATAGTACTCATCTAAATAACAGTTATGTTCTTCAATTTACTAACTTCTTTTATCTTCAAATCCAGCACTTTTGCTGAGTCTAAAGTAGCCAATTTCAAAGAGGCATTCTCCTTTGCCAGCTTTTTGGCTAGGATCCTGCTTTCCTTAAATGCTTTCAGGAGCTCACCATAATCATAAATCAGTTGATTTATGTCTCCCTCAGATTCAGAACCATCATCACCTTTTTGAGTTGATGCTTCTGATTCTGGACTAGTTATATATACATATCTAGAAGGTGAGGAATGTACCTTACTAGGATCAGGCTGATTCTAGTTGTCTCCATCCTCATCAACTCCCAATAGACCAAAGCAATGATTGTCTTCTATCCTTGAATTGATGTCATCCAGCATCTGCAGGAATTCAGTCCCCACAGAATCTACTTCTGCTGAATATAGCCCAATATAGGCCTCATCATCATCTTCTCTTTCTGATTCTGATGAAGATGAATCAGTCTAACTTTTTTCTTTCTGGGCAACAAAGGACTTTTCCTTCTTGCCCTTATGGTGCCTCTTCTTGTCTCCTGATTTCTTTCTTTTCACGGGACAGTCAGCTGTGACATGTCCTTGTTTGCTACAGCTATAACAAACTATTTTAGAAGAAGTTTATTTACTTGTTTTTGAGGCATACCTGTCCTCTTTAGAGGATTTCTTCTTTCCTTTGTAGTAATCATCCTTGGGGTAAGAAGATGTGGATGGCCTGCTTATCCAGCTCTTTTTATTTACAAATCTCTGGAACTGTCTGGTGAAAGCAGCAAAGTCTTCATCAGAATTATGACCATATGATGTGCTGGTGTCTGAGCTTCCAGTTTCTGTCTCAGCAACCTTCCTGGGAGGAGAAGGAGACTTTCTCCTACCATTTCTTGTGGCCTCGACTTTGAAAGCCACAGACTTATCCTTGATTGAGGACTTGTTACATTTCTCCTCCTCTTTCCTTGTTGTCAACTGCATTTCATAGGACAGCAGTTTACCAAACAGTGTTGGTGGAGGTGTATCAGTTAATCTGGTCACTTCTCTTATGGCACAAATCTTAATATCCTAATCTTTGGTTAACGACCTGAGAAATTTGTCATTTAGCTCATATGTATTGAATACCCTTTCATAAGTCATTAGTTCATTCACAATCCTAAAGAATTTCTTATAGCATTCTGCAATGCTATCAGTCTTGGCCTATCTAAAGCTCTCATACTCCTTATTGAGCATAAACTTTCTGTCATCTCTAACCTCTTCAGTTCCTTCCATGTATACAACCAGTGTGTCTCACATTTCATTTGATGTTTTGCAATGGACCAGATTCTGAAAAGTTTAATCATCTATGGAACTAACTATTATGTTCTATGCCCTTTTGTCCATAGTAGCCAAGATGATCGCATCCTTAGTCATCTCTTCATATCTCTTATGAGTGGATTTATTGGCATCAAGAGCTGATGTTTTCATAGGTATAAAGGGACCTTCTTGAACTATAATATAAATTCTTGGATCAGATGCCTCAATGAACAATCTGACTCTTTCTTTCCAGATACCAAAATTTTCTTTCCTGCATATAGAAAGTTTCATTGAACCAAGCACTTTTTGATTCTCACTCGATTCCATTTTGAAAATCTGAACTGCCTTGGAGATAAGCTCTGATTGTTAAGTCAAATTTTGAGAACCCTCGCTCTGATACCAATTGAAAGAATTCAATAATGAACAACTAATCACCTAGAGGGGGGTGAATTGGTTCAATTCTTTATAATAGGCAGTTTTAGGATTTCTAACTAGCCAATCTACTTATCCAATCATTCAAGCATCACAAATAATCAGAGTAAGCAAAACATAGCACAGAGACACACAAATTTAAAGTGGTTCCCCAATATTTGGGTACATCCACTTTCCCCCTTCGCCTATCTAGAAATGAACTAGATTCGGCCCAACTTCCACTTTTCTCAGATCCACAGATCTTACCACTCAGAACCCTTCCATGTTCCTACAAATCAGACTTATTCAAATCCTACAGCTTAGATCCTACAACTCAGATTCTTCCCAAGAACCCTATCTCAGAGTTTTCCAACTCCTACCTCGGGCAACATGCCCTACCTCAGCCCTTATAATTATAGGCTTACCACTCAGAAAGATAGACTTTCCTACAATCAGATCTATATAGATCCTACAGTTGTGATTATAATGTTTTAAGAATTTCTTTACCCAGAGAGAGAGAAAATGGGGCAAAGTGTTCTTGACCAAATCTTGAGAGATTGGCCTTCTTCTGATCCTTACAGCTTTGGATCTGATTCAACCTTACTTAGCCTCTTCAAAGCTTCTTGAAAATAGAGAACTAGGTTGAATCTCTCTTGAGCAGATGAAGATGATCTTGAATCAGCTTCCTTCTTCTACTTCTTCTTATTATAGAAATAATTCTGTAATCCTTACTGATCTCCCAAAATTTCTCTTTATCTCTGTGTTTTTTGTGTTGTGTCTTGTATAAATAATTCTCTTTAATAGCACTGTTCTGTTTATAGAAACACAGCAGAGGCAACCGGCTGAACCGGTAGCTGACTGGTATTTGACAGTTCTGACATCTGACAACTTTGACAGTTATGTCAGCTGTCACTTCTTAGATCTGGAAATCTGCAACTTGGTCTTCAAAATAGCAGATAGCATCGAGACAGATCTTCTTCACAATGTGTTGACACTGATTTCAAAATGTGTCGACATGGATAATGAATGTGTCAAAACAGCTATCTGGATGTCGACACATTGCCTTGATGTAGTTGACAGACTTCAATCTCTGTCGACACAGCTTTTCTTCATAGTCTCGACACAGATAATGTAGAATGTGTCTACACAACTTCCTTAGTGTCGACACAGCTTTTCTTAAAAACAGTTGTCAACCCAAGTCCCGGGTGTCGTCATATTAGCTTTAGCTTACTGTCAGCACTACTAGTCATAGTGTGTCGACATTAGTCCTGAGTGTTGACACAGTTGATCTTCGACTCAGCATTCAGGATGTCGACTGTGATCATTTAAGTCGACACAGCTTGTGTTGTCTGATATCTATGTATCGACACAAGTCCTGTGTGTCGACACAACTGGTGTAGACTGATACTTCTGTGTTTCGACACAAGTCTTGTGTGTCGACATAGCTTTGCTCTTGCTCTCGACACAGCTTCTTCACAAGTGTCAACATAGACCGAGTATCTCGACGCTTTTATACTTAGACAAATTTCTACATTACTTAGCCTTCACAAATAAACTAAAACAAACATAAAATACAAGATGATGTATGTCATTGATTTAAGTGAGCCTTCTCCAAATCTGGTTTAAAATATGCTGGAGTGTCGGCCTGATCGTCGGGGAAGTGAGGTTGGTGAGGAGTTATCAGTCGTGGACTGGAGATCCCTAAGTGATCCCTGATCTGAAATATGCGTCCTTTGTCCGCTTCTGCAAATCCTCTATACGTTGTAGTCGCGGTGAGAGATCGGTCTCATAAAAGAGCTAGAAGTCACGCGAGTACTGGGAGCGCGATCGAGGAGGAGCAGAAGACTCTCCCTGAGTATAAGTGGACTAGGCTGGAGGGATCAGGGGCACATCGAGGTCAGGATCAACATCGTTGTCGTCATCATCTACATGTGGTCCATGCCTCGCAATGGAATAAATAATGCAACCCTGGCCCTGACGAATGGTGACGAGGCGGATGTTGGAGTTACCATGGTGATCTAGAAGTGGTCAAACATGTAATCTAACTGCCAATGCGATATGAGCCTGCAGGGTCGCACATAAGAGCATGTGGAGAAGTTGGAAGATTGACTGTGTTGGTAAAGGTTACCAATCACCATACAGAATGGGAGGGTCAGGCAAATGTTGCCAAGGAGATTCGTCGAGAATCGTCGAGTATGACTCAACGACTCTCGACGAGTTCGTCGAGAATCATTCGTCGCCAATGATTCGTCGAGAATCGTCGAGTATGACTCGACGACTCTAGACGAATTCGTTGAAAATCGAAATGTTTGATTCCCGATGATTGGTGATACTCGATGATTCTATCCTTGATTCTCGACGATTCTGCAGATGATTCTGGCCGAATCTGTCTGCTGATTCTCGCCGAATCTGGATCTGATTCTCGCCGAACCTGGATCTGATTCTCGCCGAACCTGGAGTTCATTCCCGGCGAATGACTCTGAAACCCTATGCTGTGTGGTCTGCGGATAGTGATTCTTTTAGGTCTGTTTATACCTTTTGTATAAAAAAGGACTTAGGGTTTTGGGAGGATATGTGAATGCGTGATTTTCTCCTGCGGCCAGATAGAACCCGACGGAAGAATTCCGCCGTGCCGATCCGTCGCATCACGTACCCTGCCGAAAGGTAGAGTTCCGCTTCCGCCGATCGTTTGCTCCACCGACCTACTTTCCGGTGATAGTCGCCGGTGTTGCTATTCCTGGCACGGACCTAGCAGTCCGTGGAAGTGCAAGGTGCAGACGATCTCCTTCCTGATCTTTCGTGCGACGAAAAGCTCGGTGTTCTCCCGCTCGTGTGGATTTCTGTAGAGACGTAGACGTTATTCTGCATGAAACTCGCCACCGACAAGGAATCAAAGCTTGGAGCATCTCCGTTGAGTTGTGACTCAACGCCGCTAAGGTAATTTTTGCCTAGTTGTTTGTTAACATCTTGATTCAACATTCATGGCCCGATCCCATCTCTTTTGGGTTGTTCTTGATATTTTATTACTTCCGCTGCGTGCACAAGTGTTGTGTCATCCTCATAGAGAAACCCAAAAGTGGTATCAGAGGGAGGTTCCGGCCATGATTATTGTTTTGGAAGTTAGGTTATTCCAGTGCGTGTAAACCTAGGGATTTAGAAGTGTTCTAAATGTCTAGATTTAATCCTGGATCATCAATTATTGATGGTTTTCCAAGGGAAATCGGTGGGCCCATAACCCACAGGTTAGGGGCTCTGCCCCTTGGAACCCCGCCAGGAACGTCTGGGATTTCGTGGTAATTTCTAATTGTTAGAAATTATTGTCTCCTTAGCAGTAACCGTCCCTCGAGTGGTTAATGAACCCGTGTATTGTTTTTGATTTTGAATCCAACAATGAGAGACGAGCTTGTCTACTGCTTTAAGTTGAGTTGTCTTTGCCTTTGTCCAATGCATGTAAATTTGAAGATTTGGAAAAGTCCGGATGTTCAGATTTAGCCCTTCCTTCTATCAAATGTTGATAGTGTCATGTTGTGAACATAAGGGATGCATGTGGTTTTTAGAAATTGTTTTTCTGTGGATGTGCACATTGATCAAATATTGATCATGGTTAATTGTTAGCTTATTATCAAAAATCCCTTCATCAAATATTAAGTGTTCGGATGCCTTCCGATGGATGACACTCTTCCTGCCTCGATCGATGAAGTGTGGGCTTGTCAAAGCAAGGTGCATTAATCTATCTTGGTAAGGGTGCGAGCGGATAATTGTGATATCCCACTGTCGACATCGGGTCTAACTTAACTAGGTGACCTCAAAGGTTGAGTGCCTAGAGGCATAGGGTTGGCATGCACCATATGATGGATGTGAATAAGGATTTATTCACCAACCATACAAGAATTGCATGAGGATGCAATTGGCAAGCGTTGCCTATCTAAATAACCACATCGTGAGAGAAAAGCCAAAGCTGACTCATTGTGTTGGTGAAATACAGATCTTGTCCACTAAGAGAGTAGCTCGCATGAACTCTCCGAAATGATAGTTAGGGCCATCATTTTGAATAAAATAGTGGGAGTTTTAATTGAAGTCCAAATTAAAATAAATTGTATTTTGAAATTTTGGTACTGATATTATTCTGCATGAATTCTTGTAGAATTCCATGGCAAGTGGTTTACACTCCACTCTGTCTCTAAGAGCCATCCTTGAGAAGGATAAGCTCAGTGGGACCAACTACATGGACTAGTACAGGAACCTGAGAATTGTTCTCAGGCAAGAGCGAAAGCTCTATGTCTTGGAAGAAGAAGCCCCCGAGGTGCCAACCGAGAATTCTTCCCGTGCTGATAAGGATACTTATAAGAAGTATTCTGATGATGCCTTAGACATCGAATGCCTTATGCTTGCCACCATGAACTCTGAGCTTCAGAAGCAACATGAGAACATGGGGTGCAAGGAGATTGACGAGCATCTCAAGAAAATTTTTCAAGGGCAAGCTCGTCAAGAGAGGTTTTACGTCACAAAAGCGTTGTTTCAGTGCAAGATGGGAGTTCGAGACTCAGTAGGGACTCACGTACTCAAGATGATTGGGTATATAGAGAACCTTGAAAGGCTGGGTTTTCCTCTGGGTCAAGACTTGGCCACATATCTGATCCTACAATCATTGCCGGACAGTAATGAGCAGTTTGTCTTGAACTAAAACATGAATGAAATAGACAAGATGCTTCCCGAGCTCCTAGGCATGTTGAGAACTGATAACTTCTCAAATGATGTTATCTAGTCCCTTATTTTCTACAATAATAGTTGTGATAATGAGAATAAATGGGTTAAATTAGTATAAATGTTCATAAATTAATATTTATTTTATTCAGGCTTGATTTACCTATTTTATCTATGTTTTTCTCATTAGAAATGACGTGGAAATCGAACCGGAGAAACAAGTGCTGGAATTATATTTTGGTTGTGCAGTTGTTACAGAAACCTGTTTTCAGTTATTATAACAAGTCCTGGACGGATTTAAAATTCGAATTTCGAATTTTGCGCCAAAATCAAATATGGAAGGAGGCATCCATTGGGAAAGGGCTGCTCGTTTTTAAAGGAGGATTTTCATACCTAAAAGGCACGAAATATTGGAGAGGGAGAGAGTTCTTGGAGCCATCATCTTGGAGAAGGAGAAGGAGAGGATCGGCTAGGGTTTGGACGCACCGGCGAGAAGGAAGAAGGGTCTAAGCGAGATCTACACGCATATTCCTGCAGCAATTAGCGTTCTTAAGCATGTTTTGTAAGATCTTTCTCATGTGGTTTCATTCCTCTAGCATGAACTAATCGTATGGATCTTGTATGATGTGAGTACCTTGTTTTATTGTGATGATTTTACTTTAAATTTATTTTATGGTTGTTTGAATCACTATCTTTATTGGGTTTATGTTCTTTGTTTGTGGAATTTTTTGAGCAAGCGTTCATCTTCTAATTAGCATGGTGAGATTCGAGAGAGGAGTTATGCTAATCTAGGGTTGAATCCGTTATTCTACGCGGCGAGATTCGAGAGAGGAGTTGCGTAGTTTTCTAAATCATAATTCCATCTTTTTACTGCGCTGCAAGATTCGAAAGAGGAGTGGCGTAAGTGTGACATAAACTCCAATATAGCGTCAAGAGTGAAAGAGATTTCCTCTTGAGTTAGCATCTTTGATTTTTGCTCGTCAGGTTATTTACTTTCTACCTAAGTTAGAGATAACTAGGGGAAGTAGGGTAACGGAATTCTGAGATCGAGAGATGAAGAATTTCACTTTAAAATCGATGCAAGATAGTGATGAAGAGAACCATTAAATATCACTCGAAATCTCGTCACAATAGGCAAGGGAAAACAATATGCAAGATCATTTCTCCAACCTTGATAAAAGTATTTTCTAAGAATCGTATTTAGTTTTATCATTTTTATTTTAAGTTTTCTTTATTATAAAATTAATCCACTAAGAAAAAGTATCCCACTTGGATTCAAGGAACAAGTAAGGCTAGTAATTACGAGCACTAACATTGCACTTCCTCTAGGAACGATAACTCAACTCATCATTTTATTACTTGATTCGACACGTGCACTTGCGTGATTACGTAGATCCATTTTGGCCGTATCAAGTTTTTGGCGCCGTTGCCGGGGAAGCGCAACTGGTTTAGTGTTTTATTTCTCGTAATATTAGTTAAACTTTAGTAGTTGGAGATCAAGTAATTTGTTTTAATTTGTCTTCTTGTTTTTTTAGCACTTATTTCAAAGCTTTGTGGTGTATGTCAAGGTATAGAAACCCGGAATTATTGCCACTAAACTTAGAAATAGAGCGCACCTGTAGACAAAATCGAAGAAACCTTAGAACGGAAAACATTATTCATCCTGAGATGGATAATAACGGACAACAAGTTATCGATGACATAGTGGGTCACGTGAACCATAACGGGCAAGCTAATCCAAATAATCAACATGTGCCACCCTGAATGACATGTCGAGATTACCACACACCTTTTAGGGGAGGTTTGCACACGAGTATAGCCCGACCGGCTATAGAAGCCAATAATTTCAAGATGGACCCTTTTATTATGCAACAAGTTCAACTAAATAAATTTGGGGGTCTTAGCCATCAAGATGCAAACTCTCATTTAAAAACCTTTTTAACAATATGCGATATGTTTAAAGCAAATGGTGTGTCCGCAGACGCAATTCAATTAAGAGCATTTCCTTTTTCCTTAGAAGGTCGAGCGAAGGATTGGTTGGACTCTTTACCCGATGATGTTATCACTACATGGGCCCAATTAGAAGATAAATTTTTAAATAAGTATTTTCCACCTTCTAAGACAGCTAAGTTAATTAGGGATATCACTACATTTATGCAACATCATGGGGAGACTCTTTATGACGCATGGGAGCGTTTTAAGGAGTTGTTAAGAAAATGTCCACACCATGGGTTAGCACAACACCAGCAAGTATCCACGTTTTACAACGGGTTGCAAACCACAACCATGATTCTAGTAGATGGAGCCGCGGGAGGTTCCCTAATGAAAAAATACCCGGAAGATGCGTACGCCATTTTAGAAGATTTAACGTCTAATAATTACCAAGCATATGAGAGACAAGCAATAAGTAATCCAGCAGGGGTGCACCATGTAGATCAAATCACATCTTTAGCCGCCGAAATGGCATCACAATTCAACTTGATTAACAAGAGGCTAGATTCAATATCTAATCCTGCGCCTAGTGCGCCACTAACGGTGGAACAATTAAATCTATTGACGGAGGAAGCGAACTTTATAGGAGGGCAACAAAGGCAAATTCCACCGGGATTTGCTAATCATTATCACCCCGAGTGGCGCAATCACCCTAATTTCTCTTGGAGAAATAATCAAGGAGTGAATCAATCGCCGGGATTCCATCAAAATCTGAATCCAACCCAAGTGAATTCTCAAAACAATCCTAGGAAGTTAACGGACGAAGTAATTGTGGGGATGTTCCAAAAGAATGAGTCTAGGATTGGAGGGATTGAGTCATCTCTAAGATCTTTAGAGACCACATTGGGGCAATTAGCAACCACGTTAAGCAAAAGGCCGATTGGATCATTACCATCGGATACCATGCCTAATCCAACAAGAGAGGAACCTCATAATCATTGTAATGCAATCACTTTAAGGAGTGGGGTAGAGATTCAAAGTGGAGATGGGCTATTAGAAAAAGCTAGAGATGACGAGAGAAAGGAACCAGAAAATGGACCAAGGGGGTTGCAAGAAGAAGTGTCCGTAGAAGTTAAGGAACCGGAGGTAGTTGAAGTCCAACCACTAAATAATAAAAAGAAAGAAATCATCTATCCTCCACCTCCTTTCCCATCTAGACTAGTGAAGACAAAGCTCAATAAGCAATTCCAAAAGTTTATGGAAATCTTTAAGAAATTAACTATAAATATTCTGTTTGCTGAGGCTCTTGAATAGATGCCTAGTTATGTCAAGTTTATGAAAGACATCTTATCCAAGAAGAGGAAATTCGTTGAGAGGGAGATAGTCGCCTTAACTGAAGAATGTAGTGCAATATTACAAAAGAAACTACCTCAAAAATTAAAAGATCCAGGTAGTTTTACAATACCATGTTTGATAGGAACGACATTTTCAGGGAGAGCATTGTGTGACTTGGGAGCCATCATCAATTTGATGCCCTTATCTATTTACACAAAATTAGGCTTGGGAGAGATTACCTCAACCTCTCTTACTCTACAGTTGGCCGATAGATCGTTAGCTTTTCCTAAGGGAATTGTTGAGGATGTATTGGTTAAGGTGGATAAATTCATCTTCCCAGCCGATTTTGTGATGCTAGATATGGATGAGGATAAGGAAGTTCCTATTATTCTAGGAAGACCATTTTTAGCCACAGGACGCACCCTTATTGATGTACAAAAGGGAGAGCTAACAATGAGAGTCAACGAAGAAGAGGTAACCTTCAATATCCTTAAGGCCATGAAATTCCCTGAAGATAGAGAAGAATGCTATTTAATTAAAGAAGTTGAGGTGCCCTCTAGGTTGACACACAAGGAAGAAGATTTTGAACATAGATTGTTAGACATCTTAGTTAACGACGAGGGTGAAGAAGATAAAGTAATGGAAGAAGTGGTTCACATACTCAATTCATGTGAAAGGTTGCCACCATATAAGAGTTTTGAAGTGATAACTAGGCCAAGTGACCCAAGAATAATGAAACCTTCTATCATTGAACCACCTAAATTGGAACTAAAACCACTACCTGAACACCTTAAGTATGTATTCCTAGAGGAAGATAACACTCTTCCGGTCATAATCAATGCATCATTAAGAATGGAAGAAGAGTTAAAATTAATTGAGTTACTAAGGGAGTTTAAGGAAGCGATCGGTTGGACTCTTGCCGACATCAAGGGGATTAGCCCATCCATCTGTATGCACAAAATTCTATTAGAAGATGGGGAGAAAGGATCCATCGAACATCAACGAAGGCTTAGTCCTCCAATGAAGGAGGTGGTGATGAAGGAAATCATTAAGTGGCTGGATGCGGGCATTATTTATCCTATTTCAGATAGCAAGTGGGTAAGCCCGGTGCATTGCGTACCAAAGAATGGAGGGATAACACTTGTTAAGAATGAAAATAATGAACTTATACCTACTAGGGCTGTCACGGGATGGAGGATATGTATTGATTATCGAAAATTGAACAAGGTAACTAGAAAAGATCATTTTCCGTTACCATTCCTTGACCAAGTCTTAGATAGATTGGCAGGTGGCCAGTATTTTTGTTTCTTGGACGGATATTCAGGATACAACCAGCTTATGGTTGCACCAGAAGATCAAGAGAAGACAACATTTACATGCCCCTTTGGTACATTTGCATTTAGGAGACTACCATTTGGATTATGCAACGCTCCCGCCACATTTCAGCGTTGTATATTGGCAATACTGTCCGACCTCATCGCTCGAGGCATTGATCCGGCAGAGTATGGAATCGAGGTATTTATGGACGATTTTTCCATCTTTGGTAAATCGTTCGATGCATGTTTGGCATGTCTGGGGAGGGTATTGGCCCGCTGTGTTGAGACTAACTTAGTACTGAACTGGGAAAAGTGCCATTTTATGGTACGTGAGGGCATTTTATTAGGACATAAGGTGTCAAGTCAAGGACTAGAAGTGGATCGAGCTAAGATTGAAGTGATTGAGAAACTTTCTCCGCCAACGAATGTCAAGGCCATTCGTAGTTTCCTCGGTCATGCCGGATTCTATAGGCGGTTCATTAGAGATTTTTCAAAAATCACAAAGCCTTTATGCAATTTACTCGAGAAAGATACACCTTTTATTTTTAATCACGAGTGCTTAGAAGCGTTTCAAATGTTAAAAGAAAAATTAATCTCGGCACCCATTGTCAAGGCACCCGATTTCTCATTACCCTTCGTTCTCATGTGCGATGCGAGCAACTATGCTGTGGGAGCCGTGTTGGGGCAAATGCACGACAAAGTTTTCCACACCATTCATTATGCTAGTAAGACTCTTATTAACGCCCAAGTGAACTACACAACTACAGAAAAGGAACTCCTAGCGGTTGTCTTTGCGTTCGATAAATTCCGCGCTTATCTGATTAGTTCGACAGTCATAGTTTACACGGACCACGCGGCGATCCGATATCTAGTGGAGAAAAAGGATGCCAAACCTAGGCTTATTAGATGGGTTCTACTCCTCCAAGAGTTTGATTTTGAGATCAAGGATCGTAAGGGAGCAGAAAACCCGATTGCCGACCACTTATCGAGATTAGAGAATGGGTGTGAGAAAGACGTACACATTGAGATTAAGGAAAGTTTTCCGGATGAGAGTTTACTTGCAGTCACAGAAGGGAGCATCCCATGGTATGCTGATTTCGTTAACTATATAGTTAGCAAGGTTTTTCCACCGGATTTTAGCTACCAACAAAGGAAGCGATTCCTTCATCAGGTGAAGTTTTACCTATGGGATGAACCGTATCTATTTAAAATTTGTGCTGATCAAATTATTCGTAGGTGTGTGCCCGAGATGGAAGTTCGTAGTATTTTAGAAAAGTGTCATGCATCACCCTATGGAGGACACCATAAAGGAGACCGGACAGCGATGAAGGTTTTAGAGTCATGATTCTATTGGCCAACCTTATTCAAGGATTCTCATCACTTTGTAGGACAGTGCGACCGTTGTCAACATGTTGGAAATCTTCAGCGGGGAGAAAGCATGCCCATGAATGGCATCCTCGAAGTAGAAGTTTTTGATGTATGGGGGATTGATTTCATGGGCCCCTTTGTCAACTCCAATGGAAATTTATATATTTTGCTAGCCGTAGACTATGTGTCGAAGTGGGTAGAAGCGATAGCCACCCAAAAGAATGATGCCAAGGTGGTGCTAAAATTTCTAAGGTCTAACATCTTCACTAGATTTGGTACACCGAGGGCAATAATTAGTGATGGAGGGGCGCACTTTTGTAATTTACAATTTAAAACTCTACTAAAGAAATATGGTGTAACACATAAAGTAGTGCTTGCCTACCATCCACAAACCAATGGCTTAGCCGAGGTGTCAAATCGTGAGATCAAGACCATCTTAGAGAAAACGGTGGACGCAACGCGCAAGGATTGGTCACAAAAGCTAAGTGATGCATTATGGGCCTATAGAACGGCTTTTAAAACTCCGATCGGATTAACACCATATAAAATGATCTATGGGAAGGCGTGTCACCTACCGGTGGAGTTGGAACATAAGGCGTATTGGGCAATTAAGAAATTAAACTTTGAATTCCAAGAGGCGGGCAATAAAAGGCTATTGCAAATTAATGAATTGGAAGAAATTCAGTCCAACGCATACGAGAGCGCCAAACTTTATAAAGAGCGAACAAAAAAATGGCACGACGCAAGATTAACGGTGAAAGAGTTCAAGACCGGGCAATTGGTATTGTTATTTAACTCAAGACTTAAACTATTCCCGGAAAAATTAAAATCGAGATGGTCGGGACCATTCATAGTGAGGCAGGTGCACCCGTATGGGGTAGTCACGATTTGCAACGAGAAGGATGGCTCCGAATTCAAGGTGAATGGCCAAAGGCTAAAGGAATATCATATAGATATTGATCGTCGGGAGTCGACGATCGTGAATTTGCAATGATGGGTGACGAAGAGATACGTCCGGCCGGGACGCTGTAAACGAGGCGCTTGGTGGGAGGCAACCCATCGTATCATAATTTATGTTTATATATAATAATATAATAATAATAATAATAAAATCTTTTTTGTTTTTGTTAGTATAAAATTGTTGGAGGGAGCAAGGCCATATGATCTTAGTTGACTCAGCTCAATAATTTTAGGAAGGAATATGCTGGAAGAGTGAAAAATCAGGATAAAAAATCTGCAGGAACTTTAAGAAAAATCGATTTTGCATAAAATAGAAGGCAGTTGTTACAACGCCCCGAAAACATATGTAATAGGTTTCGAGTTTCTGTCTGGGAGCGGTTTAGCGGCAGTTCAACTGAACCGGTTCACGTGCTGGTCTGAAATTTAAGAAAAATTGATTTTGCATAAAATAGAAGGCTGTTGTTACAACGCCTCAAAAACGTATGTAGCGGGAATTAAGTTTCTGTCCAGATCTGCATAAATAGCGCTGAAACAGAAGGCAGTTGTTGCAACAATCCAAAAACATATGTAATGGGAATTAAGTTTCTGTCCAGATCTGCATAAATAGCGCTGAATCAAAAGCAGTTGTTACAACAATCCGAAACATATGTAATGGGAATTCAATTTCTTGTTGCTTCTCCAAGGACTGAACCAGCGTACATGAATCGTCACTTCGG
Organism: Platanthera zijinensis; assembly: GCA_039513925.1. NCBI lineage: Eukaryota > Viridiplantae > Streptophyta > Magnoliopsida > Asparagales > Orchidaceae > Platanthera > Platanthera zijinensis. The sequence continues at coordinate 247,121,211 of CM077078.1, read as the reverse complement.
AGGGTTAGAGTGGGATTAATTTGAACTAATTATATTTTCGTATTAATAAAATCTGCAATTATACATTTCCTAATCTGACTTAATCTAATTACCGCTCTAATCTCTTGATTAAAATACCCATTATAATCGTCCTTTCCAAAATAAAGCCCTCAAGTAATTTTCCCGAATTTCTGGCTCGGTCAAAAGAAGCATAGGAGGAGTAGGATTACCCCATGCCCACCTTTACTTTTGCATGGTTCTGATTATATTTTGCTGCATGTATATTTTGCATATTTTGCTCTACGCTACATTCAGTTGTTTTATTGTTATGGACTATATTTTGAGTGATTTACATTTTGTGGGGCGACACCTTGGAGGCTACATTTTGGTACATTATAATTTTTATTTTGATAATATTTTTATGATGCTAACTATGCTGCACTTGGAATGTATTGTGGTGATCTATTTTGTGATATGATATTTTGGATGATGCATGTTGTGCTTCACTTATATGTATTTTGATGTTTCATGATTATTACTGCACTACTTTCCTATTATATTTTATCCATCACTAGTTGAAAAATGAGTATTATGATTTGTACCTTTGTGCGTCTGATTTATTTTGATATTGACTGCACTACTTATGATACCTCTAGATGAACACTCGTATACTAACATATCACATGAGTTTGTCACTGCACTCTTGCTTGACTTATTAATTGAGCGGCTTAATTTGGAAAATTGTCTAGTATTATTTGTTCACAGGTTTTGCACTAATTTTAATGATGACACTCAGTAAGGAAAGGGGAATAAAACATGATGAAACCAAGGTCACTTTAAGAAAAAATGGACAGAGTTGCTAAGACTCCAATTTCAGGGAAGTTATTTATATTTCAATTAATGTCTTCGGTATGATTATGTGCTTATTAGTAAAAATCATTTTAACGTATTTTCATGGTAAAAATATAGCTTTGCTAGGGACTAGCAAAAGATTTAAGTGTGGAGGTGGAGTTGTAGAACCCCTACCATTTGGATGAACTATACTTTATTTAAACATGGATAGAATGATCTCAATTCTTGTTTCATTTAATCAAAAGGCTATTCTAGATGCATTCAATAATAATTAATTGGTATGGTGGAACAATCCAAAGAGTTCAATTAGTGAATTTGAAATTAGTAAGATTTTTTGTGATAGAGCTCACTTAAGCATTTTAATTTTATGCACAAATTTTTTTGATTACTTCCATGTCAATCTTTTGATATTGATCTTTATAAAGAACGGGAGGGGCGAGCAAGAACTAGTCGATGATGTAAGCCAAGACATGAGCTTGAGTAGTTATTCCATTTTGACATTTACTAACTAGTGTTGAGCTTGAACTTTTTCATAATTATTATTTCATGCCTAAATTTCCTATATTTTCACTAGTTGTATCTTAGTAACTTAGCCATTTATGGTTGTTTAATTCTTATAAGCAAATGATTGAACTTCATGGTGATATGTGGCCTAAGTATATAACCACATACTTGGAATGATCCCAACTATGATGATACAAAAATATATATAAAGAAATTTATGTCATAGTGATATGCGGCCCAAGTATGTGAAAACATACTTGGAATGATCCCAACTATGAGTAAAAAAAAGAGATTGAACATCATAGTGATATGTGGCCTAGGTATGTGCGCTTGTACTTGGAAAGATCCCTACCATGAATTCATATATATTAAATAAAAAAGTATATGTTGATAAACTCCATAATATGGTGAGTTACTAAGATTACTAACTAGGGAATGACATTCCACTATCGAAGTTTATCCATAATTCCAAATCAAGCCAAGTTCTATCTTACTTTTCGATTACACTGCTAACTCATGTGGAGGCTAAATCAAAAGACTAGAATATTCTCTCCCTTTCCAATAATTTGTGGAGGTTCAATAAGGAAATTGCATGAGAGTAAATTATTTTTAAAGAAAAGCACGCACATCACTAAGATACTTATTTGAGCTTTATCTTCTATCTAACTAATGAATTTGTGAATTTTGAGCTCTTATTGATTTCTAAGCCTATCAGTTGAGTAAAATGAATTTCTTGAGTAAGCCTTGATTGAATTATTTTACAAGAAGGATCATTTGAATTTGCATCTCGATAGTATTTCTTCATCCAATCCATTAATATGATTTATCTTTGCTAGAGACTAGCAAAAGTTCAAGTGTGGAGGCGTGATAACTTCTCAAATGAAGTTATCTAGTCCCTTATTTTCTACAATAATAGTTGTGATAATGAGAATAAATGGGTTAAATTAGTATAAATATTCATAAATTAATATTTATTTTATTCAGGCTTGATTTACCTATTTTATCTATGTTTTTCTCATTAGAAATGACGTGGAAATCGAACCGGAGAAACAAGTGCTGGAATTATATTTTGGCTGTGCAGTTGTTATAGAAACCTGTTTTCAGTTGTTATAACAAGTCCTGGACGGATTTAAAATTCGAATTTCGAATTTTGCGCCAAAATCAAATATGGAAGGAGGCATCCATTGGGAAAGGGCTGCTCGTTTTTAAAGGAGGATTTTCATACCTAAAAGGCACGAAATATTGGAGAGGGAGAGAGTTCTTGGAGCCATCATCTTGGAGAAGGAGAGGATCGGCTAGGGTTTGGACGCACCGGCGAGAAGGAAGAAGGGTCTAAGCGAGATCTACACGCATATTCCTGCAGCAATTAGCGTTCTTAAGCATGTTTTGTAAGATCTTTCTCATGTGGTTTCATTCCTCTAGCATGAACTAATCGTATGGATCTTGTATGATGTGAGTACCTTGTTTTATTGTGATGATTTTACTTTAAATTTATTTTATGGTTGTTTGAATCACTATCTTTATTGGGTTTATGTTCTTTGTTTGTGGAATTTTTTGAGCAAGCGTTCATCTTCTAATTAGCATGGCGAGATTCGAGAGAGGAGTTATGCTAATCTAGGGTTGAATCCGTTATTCTACGCGGCGAGATTCGAGAGAGGAGTTGCGTAGTTTTCTAAATCATAATTCCATCTTTTTACTGCGCTGCAAGATTCGAGAGAGGAGTGGCGTAAGTGTGACATAAACTCCAATATAGCGTCAAGAGTGAAAGAGATTTCCTCTTGAGTTAGCATCTTTGATTTTTGCTCGTCAGGTTATTTACTTTCTACCTAAGTTAGAGATAACTAGGGGAAGTAGGGTAACGGAATTCTGAGATCGAGAGATGAAGAATTTCACTTTAAAATCGATGCAAGATAGTGATGAAGAGAACCATTAAATATCACTCGAAATCTCGTCACAATAGGCAAGGGAAAACAATATGCAAGATCATTTCTCCAACCTTGATAAAAGTATTTTCTAAGAATCGTATTTAGTTTTATCATTTTTAGTTTAAGTTTTCTTTATTATAAAATTAATCCACTAAGAAAAAGTATCCCACTTGGATTCAAGGAACAAGTAAGGCTAGTAATTACGAGCACTAACATTGCACTTCCTCTAAGAACGATAACTCAACTCATCATTTTATTACTTGATTCGACACGTGCACTTGCGTGATTACGTAGATCCATTTTGGCCGTATCAAGAACTATCGAGATCAACATGAAGAAGGCCAAGCCTGTCAGCCATATACTGATGGTGCATAAGGGCAAGGGTAAGGGCAAGGGCTCTAAGAAGACGAAGGTGGGACCTAAGTCATATCTTGAGCCCAAGTCTTCTGCACTGAAAAAAAAGAGCACGGTGAAGGAGAGGAAATGCCACCACTGTGGCAAGGCTGGTCATTGGAGGAGGAATTGTCCATCTTACATTGAGGGTCTGCAGAAAATGAAGGGAAGTATGACTTCCGCTTCAAATATTTACGTTATAGAGATAAACCTTTCTGCTCCTTCATCCTGGGTATTGGATACCGGATGTGGTTCACATATTTGTACAAATGTGCAGGAACTGGAAAGGAGAAGATTGCTGAGTAAAGGGGAGGTGGACCTGCACGTCGGCAATGGAGCAAGAGTTTCTGCTGTAGCCGTAGGGGTTTACCGTCTTTCTTTGCCCAGTGGGCTTATAATAGAATTAGATAATTGTTATTTTGTTCCGGCCATAACTAGAAACATTATATCTATTTCATGCTTGGACATAATTGGATTTTCTTTTATAATTAAGAACAACAGTTGTTCTATATTTAAGAATGATGTTTGTTATGTTGTAGCCCAATTGTTTAATGGTCTTTATGTTTTGAACTTGGACCATCTGATCTATAATGTAGAAAATAATAAAAGACTAAGAACAAATGACGCAAACCCTACATATCTCTTGCATTGTCGTTTGGGCCATATAAACGAGAAGCGCATATCCAAGCTTCATAAAGATGGACTTTTGGACTCATTTGATTATGAATCATTTGAGCGATGTGAATCTTGTTTGTTAGGCAAGATGACTAAAGCTCCTTTCACTTGTTATACTGAGAGGGCTGAGGATCTCTTGGGTGTTGTACATAGTGATGTATGTGGACCCATGAGCTCCATGGCTAGAGGTGGGTATTTCTACTTCGTTATATTTACTGATGATTTCAGTAGATACGGATATGTGTATCTTATGAAGTGCAAATCCGAGACCTTTGAAAAGTTCAAAGAGTTCAAGAATGAAGCAGAAAACCTGTTGGGTAAAAGGGTTAAAGCACTCCGATCTGATCGAGGTGGCGAATACCTTAGTCATGAGTTCCGTGATCATCTGAAAGAGTGTGGTATTGTATCACAGCTCACTCCACCTAGAACACCACAACATAATGGTGTGTCTGAGAGGAGAAATCGTACTCTATTAGACATGGTACGTTCGATGATGAGTCATGCAGACTTGCCTTTTTCCTTTTGGGGTTTTGTTTTAGAGACTGCTGCAATGACACTGAATCGCGCTCCAACAAAAATGGTTCTGAAGACACCATATGAGATATGGACTGGGAAGCGTCCTAGTATGTCGTTCATTAAAATTTGGGGCTGTGAGGCATACGTGCGACGTCAAATACCTGACAAGCTGGAACCCAAATCGGATAAATGTTAACTGGTGGGATATCCTAAGGAAACGAAAGGGTATTACTTTTACCTACCGTCCGATGGCAAAGTGTTTGTCGCAAGGACTGACGTCTTCTTGGAAAGAGAATTCTTATCAAGAAAGACTGAAAAGGTAGAACTTGAAGAAGTTCAAGAATCACAAGTAGTGAATGAACCGGAATTGGATTCGAAGACAGGACTACAAGATGTTGTAGCTAGAGAACCTGCTCAAGAAACACAAGTCTTACGTAGATCTGGTAGACCGAGGTTTGAGCCTGAGATATATGGATTTCTCATGTCTCAAATAGGTAATGTGTTGCTTATGGATCATGATGATGAACCAGCAACCTACCAAGAGGCTATGAATGGACCGGACTCCGACAAATGGCTTGAGGCTATGAAATCCTAAATGGACTCCATGTATGCAAACCAAGTTTGGAACTTGGTGGAACCACCTGAAAGGGTACGACCCATAGGGTGCAAATGGGTTTTCAAGAAGAAGACCGACATGGATGGGAATGTACAGACATTCAAAGGGCGACTGGTGGCTAAGGGTTTCAAGCAAATTCATGGTATTGACTATGATGAGACCTTTTCCCATATTGCCATGGTAAATTCCATAAGGATATTGCTTGTTATTGCTGCGTATTATGACTACGAGATCTGGCAGATGGATGTCAAAACGGCTTTCCTTAATGGAAACCTCCTTGAGGAAGTGTACATGACACAACCCGAGGGTTTTGTATCCCCAAATGAAGCCACTAAAATATGCAAGCTGAATAGGTCCATTTATGGACTGAAGCAGGCCTCTCGAAGTTGGAATCTTTGTTTTGATGAGAAAATCAAAGAGTTTGGTTTCATCAAGAATGAAGATGAGCCTTGTGTTTACAAGCGAATCAGTGGGAGCATTGTTGTCTTCCTGATATTATATGTAGATGACATACTATTGATTGGGAATGACATTCCTACCCTGAAAGTTGTTAAGAATAACCTAGGGAACTGCTTTTCTATGAAGGACTTGGGTGAAGCGACTTATATACTCCGTATTAAGATCTATAGAGATAGATCGAAGAACTTGCTGGGTTTGACCCAGAGTACATATATTGAGAAGGTGTTGAAGCGGTTCAACATGCTTGAGTCCAAGAAAGGATTTTTACCCATGTCTCATGGTGTGAATCTCTCTAAGGACCAGTGTCCAAAATCCTGTGAAGATAAGGACCGCATGAAGTTGATTCCATATGCTTCGGCAATTGGATCAATCATGTATGCGATGTTATGCACTCGACCCGATGTCTCCTTTGCTTTGAGCTGACTAGCAGGTATCAGTCAGACCCCGGTGAGTGTCACTGGATTGCTGTTAAGAATATCCTGAAGTACTTGAGAAGGACAAAGGATGTGTTCTTGGTGTATGGTGGAGAGGAAGAGCTCGTTGTAAGTGGTTACATGGATGCTAGCTTCCAAACTGATAGGGACGACTAAAAGTCTCAGTCAGGTTTTGTGATTTGCCTTAATAGAGGAGCTGTGAGCTAGAAGAGTTCCAAGCAAGATACAGTTGCTGATTCTATAATAGAGGCCGAGTATATCGCTGCAGCTAACGCAGCGAAGGAGGTTGTATGGATTAGGAAATTCATCGGCGAGCTTGATGTAGTTCCTAGCATTGTTGGTCCCGTAGTTCTCTACTGTGATAACAATGATGCAATTGCACAATCTAAGGAACCTAGATCTCATCAGCGCTCCAAGCACATACTTCGGCGGTTTCATCTTATTCGTGAGATTGTTTAACGAGGAGATGTGAACATTTGCAGAGTGCCGACTGAGGAGAATATTGCGGATCCACTGACAAAGCCTCTCGCGCAGAGAAAGCATGATGGTCATACTAGATCAATGGGTATACGATTCCTAAATGATAAGCTCTAGTGAGAATCTTGTGGATTGCATGTAAACATATATTCTTTTGGCTGTTTGTTGTTTATTCAAATGATGAATTATTACCGAAAGTTAATTTTACAATTAATGGCAAGTTCTTTTATTATGATTTCTCTATGCGATAGTTAAATGTTAACATAATAAATACCCTTAGAGTGTTCGCTTCCATAGGACATCAAGTACGTGACTTGAATGTGAGAGCCTTTGATTTATTTGAAGCTTCATTCTTAAAAGGTCCCTGGTCGTAGTATCATCATAGAAACTAAGGGTGATGATGATACATTAAGACTAGCACGTGTGTTGACTGATGACCAGTTCTCATAGGTCATGATATTGTGATATCAAGTCATCACGTGGGTACTTGTTAATGAATAAGTTGTACTGGACAGACCCAACTTGAGACTACTCTGTGGATTGTTATCTAAACGTGTCACGAGTAGGTCTCAATTGACAATGGTGTTGTGGAACTTTGACCTGAAGTCATAGCATTCATCAAGTGAGGAAGAGCGTGCTTTGATGTTATCTAAAGTCTTCCTTGAGAAAGGTTGATGATAAGGGTGGTTGGTGGGCACGTTACGAATCATTTGGGTGTTTATGTGTGAGCAGATATGGGATTTGTCCTCCTATGTGACAAGAGTTGCATCCATGGGTCCCTTGATGGAACTGGACTGAGAAATGCATGGCCATGCTTGGTTGAGTCAATATGTGATATTGGACTCACCATTCTCTGGAAGTCCGTTCTAGATCAAGAAACTTGGATTGAGCAATTACGAGGGTGACACGGTCCATGCCTCTAGTTTTTTTTGGATGTAAGGGACAAAGGGACAATGACAATGCTGGGACATTGTTAATAAGGCTTATGAGTTATGAACTCCTATTGCTTGGGTAGTAATTATGCATTGTTAGATACCGCTCATTATTTGTGAGGTTTTTGGTTTGATACTTTCAAGATCAAGTGGGAGACTATTGGAGTTACCATGGTGATCTAGAAGTGGTCAAACATGTAATCTCACTGCAAACGCGATATGAGCCTGCAGGGTCGCACATAAGAGCATGTGGAGAAGTTGGAAGATTGACTGTGTTGGTAAAGGTTACCAATCACCATACAGAATGGGGGGGTCAGGCAAATGTTGCCAAGGAGATTCGTCGAGAATCGTCGAGTATGACTCGACGACTCTCGACGAGTTCGTCGAGAATCATTCGTCGCGAATGATTCGTCGAGAATCGTCGAGTATGACTCGACGACTCTCGACGAATTTGTCGAGAATCGAAATGTTTGATTCCCGGCGATTGGTGATACTCGATGATTCTATCATTGATTCTCGACGATTCTGCAGATGATTCTCGCCGAATCTGTCTGCTGATTCTCGCCGAATCTGGATCTGATTCTCGCCGAACCTGGAGTAAATTCCCGGCGAATGACTCTGAAACCCTATGTTGTGTGGTCTGTGGATAGCGATTCTTTTAGGTCTTTTTATACCTTTGGTATAAATAAGGACTTAGGGTTTTGGGAGGATATGTGAATGCGTGCTTTTCTCCTGCGGCCGGATAGAACCCGACGGAAGCGTTTCGCCGTACCGATCCGCCGCATCTCGTTCCCCGCCGGACGGAAGAGTTCCGCTTCCACCGATCGTTCGCTTCGCCGACCCACTTTCCGGCGATAGTCGCCGGTGTTGCTATTCCTGGCGCGGACCTAACAGTCCGTGGAAGTGCAAGGTGCAGACGATCTCCTTCCCGATCTTTCGTGCGACAAAAAGCTCAGTGTTCTCCCGCTCGTGTGGATTTCTGCTGAGACGTAGACGTTATTCTACGTGAAACTTGCCACCGACAAGGACCCAAAGCTTGGAGCATCTCCGTTGAGTTGTGACTCAATGTCGCTAAGGTAATTTTTGCCTAGTTGTTTGTTAACTTCTTGATTCAACATTCATGGCCCGATTCCATCTCTTTTGGGTTATTCTTGATATTTTATTATTTTTCGTTGCGTGCACAAGTGTTGTGCCATCCTCATAGAGAAACCCAACAGCGGAGAGATCGAAGACTGGTCATAGTTATAGGCACAGTCTTCGCGACCACAGTCATCGGAGGAAGGGAAGAGAAGATGTTCATATTCTTTGTCAGGCATGTGATGTAGGGTGCTACACAAATAGACCCTATACGTGAGTTATTGGCCTGGTGAAGAATGAACTGTGCTAGCATAAAACCCAAATGGATTGGGTAACGCGATGACATGCTGTAGAGATACAGCATATCCTGCCTACTAATGATGTAATGCCCCGAAACTCAAAAGAGGGACGGGTGACGTTTTTAGCCAGATCTGGGTTTTGCTACAGGTGACACGGCCTGGGACACTGGCGTGTCCCAGGGCGTGTCATTCTCGGGTCAGTGTTGGTCGCATGGTCGACGATTTTGGAGTCAACGGTCGTCGGGGGGGTGAATACGGCCTGGGATACGGGCGTGTCTCAGGCAATGTCAGCCACTCAGAGCCTTACACTCAACGATCGTTGAGTGAGGGGCGCACAGCCTGAGCCTAAGTGTGTTCGGGTCCGACACGGGCGTGTTCATTTCGACACGGGTGTGTCGAATGCCCGTGTCCTCCACGGGTCGTGCGACATTTTGTGCTAAGGAGGTTACACGGACTGGGATACGGGTGTGTCCCAAGGCATATCTAGCACACGGCATGTGACACGGGCGTTTCACATGGCAGTGTCCTTATAAGACACCCTTTTTTTTCTTTTTAGACACCGGGGTATTAGGCCCAGAATCACCGCTTTGAGGTGACACCTTCACGTCCTGAAGGGTCATCACCTCAAGGCGCCGATTCTGCCGGCCAATTCGATCACAGAAAGGTAGCATAAAATGAAGTAAGTAAAAGCAAGTCCACTGAAATAATCACATATATAGAAATAAAATCTCCACGAAGGGAGTGTCCACAGAATAAAATATCAGACTACTAAAAATATGGGCTTATGCCCGGTACATCATGTCCTCACTATAGGTCACTCATGCGGAAGCAAAACAAAGCATCTACTCAAGGTCGAGACTCACGGCCCCGGCTGTATGAACTCCGGAGCTAGACTGCCCTATCTCCAAGCGCACCGGTCTCTGGGGCTGCTCCTCCATGTTGGGCTCCACGATCCCCTAAATGATGTGTTTCGAAAACCGTTAGTCATAAAGACTAAGTCTTATCATTCCCTACCCCTTCCCCCATGGCTCCTAGGTACCGAGCGGTGAGGAAGAAAGGGAAGGTCATGAAGGTGGAGATTAAATCAAAAGAAAATAGGTGGCAGCGGAACTAATCTAACAATTCTATAATAATAATGGCAATAACAGAAAGTAGGAAATGTAACCCTAACTTATGTGCGGAAGCGCATAAGCCAAGGGATCTTCTGCAAGGCTCCCATCGTATAGAGTGTCCCATATCACTTATACGTTTGGGTGTCGGTTATCAAACAGCAGCATATATATATTGAATTAAACCTTAATTTATAAACTTGCCCACACAAGCTTATATGTCAAGGGGTCGTTTTGCAGGTCCTAATGTATAAGTGTCCCATTCCACTTATACTTTAGGTGTCAGGGGTTAAATGAATCGATTATGCTATGACATGCAAGTAGGTATGATGGAACATGCAAGTGCAACTCACACACCCGACTCTGTGCACACAGACCTTTAGTTCCCCCTTTCGGAGTCGTTACCTCCCAGGATACCTCCGTAGTGGCAGACGGAAGAGGTGGGTTGGGCCTCGCCCACCTCTAAACCAGTAAAGCACTACCAGTCCGACTTATCGTACGCCTCAATGCTTGGTGCACGAAGCGGACTCCTGCGTACTCTTACCGGCTGGCGCACCGGACTTCTATTGGCAAAGTGCTAACCACACTTGCTGAGTCAGCGTATTGGCGTCGGTGCATCGACCCTCTAATACTGAAGACCCACCACCTTAATTTTCATTCCTTTTATGCACATGCAAATTTAATCATAATCACACAAAAACCGAGCCGAAGCTCCCCGGACCAACACGTCTGTCTCTTAACCAAACGAGCCGAAGCTCCCCGGACCATTCTGTCCGTCTCTTAACCAACCGAGCCGAAGCTCCCATCAATCTTCCTGTACTAACAGTGTTCGTGAAAGTTGCAACCCTATTTACTAAGTTACTCTTGTCAGTTTGTTATTGCAGTTTACGTTAACCCAGGACTGCCCCCGGTATTCCCCGTGAAGGGTTCTTAAAGGGCACTAGGAACTATGATGGTAGCTGAAGCCCATCGTTCCCTTTCGCAAGGCACTTATTGTTATTGGTTGATTCCCTATACCCATTCCCTTCTCATATTACGATAGACTATCCTAGGGTGACTTTTAACCTTCCTCTCTTCGGGAAAGACGATCTTTCATCGAACCCGAGCACCTCTTAACTCTAGCGAACACCACTTCACACTACTCTTCATATAATTCTATTGCGATATCATCCACATCTATTAACCCAGACAAAATGACTAACTCCAACCACTATCTCAGATCATGTCCTATTGCAATATAACAATTTGCTATATGCAGACCAACCTAGACTATATGTCGAACCGGTTAGGCAGTGAACCAATACTCATCCAAATGCCCTAAATTATTTACTGGAGATTTATCATGATATAATTAGCCTAAATCCAGAAAATTGTAATTTTCCTAATTTATCTGGCATTTAATTAATTTCTTCAAAAATTCCAAGGGCTACCGGTTTGAACATGAACAATCCTAAGTTCTCATGCAAGATGTCCAACAAAATTATAATAAATAGTATGTTATCTCAATATGGTAAATCCAATGTATCATAATTTTTATATCATCAAAAGGGCACTAAAACTATTTTAGCAATATCTTCTATATTTCATTATTTATGAACCAAGTACATAGTATATTCATCCAAAAATTATAAATTAATTACAGTATGCAGGTATAGTGTTAAAAATAGTATTGACCAAGTTTCATAATTTTTCAGTAATAATATCATCCATAATTAATTTTCAAAGCATAAAACCCTTTTTTTAATATTTGTGAAGGAAGTACTGGATTTACTCAACTAACAATTATACAAAAATTCAAGGGTAACCATTCTGTCCTAAAACATTTACTTCCAAGATTTCATGAGATTTCAATGATCATAAAGATACAATTAATTAAATCATCAATTGGGGCTATAATAATCATTACAAATGAAGTGCTGGAAATAGACATCATAAAATTCCAATAAAATTGTTATAGGTTCTACCCGCCCCAAAATTTACTCTACCTGAGTTTCACAGCTTTTAGATAATATTTAGTGACAGATTTTACTTAATTAATATTTTACTTTAAAGCTAAGATTAGGCTTTTGAGGTATCTACTTGTCTCCAAATCCTCCAAGATTCCATCCAAGTGATTCTTATCATGCTAATGTCAACTCTACAGAGTTTCAAGGCAATACGAGAGCAATTGCCCACATGTCCTTCACAACCCTCAAAACCCTCCATTTAGGGTTTGAGTTTGGATCCTAGGATAAACCAACCCTAAACCACACCATTTTCTCTAAGCGGGTTATAATAACCCTTCCAAGTCAGTGGTTGAAATATCAGCCTCTGTTGAGGTGATTTGACCGTTCCCACCTCTAGTGCACTTTTTACTCAAAAATGCCCCTCTATTTCCTAGTTAAGAATAGGTGACTCCCTATCCAAAACTCATCCAAATGATTTTGAAAATTTGTACAAAACAAGGATTTATAGCCAGGGACCACTCACCAAAATTTGGGAGGGTTTGGAGGTCATTTGACAACTTAAATAAATTCCTCTAACTTAATTAAATTAATACAAAACTTTAGGCAAAGTGTCTCCAAAAATTCCCATTTTTAGACTTCCCTTAGGTATGGCTAAGGGTAACCCCCTGCCCAAATTTCAGGTCATTTGGACGAGGGACGAAGCGTGGGCATTTATTTTAGTTCTTGCCCAACTCTAGGTACAGCCCTTACTAAAACAGGTGCTGCGGTCAAACCGCTTACCAAAACGAGTTGAAATAAATTTTAAATTAATGTAGACTCGAAGGGCTACAACTTTCGTGACTGGACATTTTTTCTAAAATGGCCTCTAAGTGCCTCTTTTTGCAGCATCAAAATATGCCTATTTTATGTATATTCACCTTATATATTATATATTTAATTTTAAATTATAATAATGTTTTACTGTTCATCTCCCCTACCAAACAGAACCCGAAACAGAAACTCAGAAAACCATATTTCCTGTAACCTTTCTGTTATCCGTCGCTGGCTGTCCGATCACTTCCCTGGCCAGCCACCACCACCTCCGTCGAGGCGATGGCTATCGGTCGGCGGTGGTTTGGCCGCCGGAGGTGGCGGTTTCCGGCGTACCCGAAAAAATATATTTTTCATGGTTTTCCATGAAAACGTGAGATAGGTCCGGCTCCTTTGAGCACTAACTTCATTTCTAAGATCCTAAGATCTACTCATAAGAGAAGAAGTAGAGGAGGACCTTGTTCGTGGTTTGGAGGCGAGAAGAACGTCGGATTGTCATAGCGCGGTGGTGGCGTTCCCGAACTTCTCCTTCAGCAAGAACAAAATCTGAATCTGTTTGGTCAAGAGTGTAACCTTCTCCTCTTGCTCTAAGGGGGCTTTTATAGATATCCAAGTGGGGAGGGGAAAGGGTGAAGCATTAATGACAATAAAAGCTCCCTTAACGAATGACTTTTCAGTTATGGTGGAGAAAAGGAAACGCTGGAATAAGGAGAGGCGTTTACCAGGTGGAGATTTCCTATTGGACCACACTCTCTCATTTTACTAATTAATTAGATAAAGAAATGGCCCATAAATACTCCTGCTGTAAATTCCCATAATCAGAATTGATTATGACTTAGGTTACAGAAATTTCCAGCCTGGCTGACGTTTCGGCCTTTGTCACGGGCGTGACATGCAGGTCACGGGCGTGACAGGCCAGGGTGGAAAATTTTGAGTTCGACGATCGTTGTCCTGAGATCGACGATCGTTGAAGGGTGGTCACGCCCTAGTTCACGGGCGTGGCACGTGGGTAACGGGCGTGACAGGGCCATGATGCAAATTCTGCGCTCGACGATCGTCTCGCTGAGATAGACGATCGTCGAAGGGGGTCACTCCCTAGGTCACGGGCGTGACACCTAAGTCACGGGCGTGACGGGGCCATTATGCAAATTTTTTGTTCGGCGATCGTCTCACTGATATCGACGATCATCAAAGGGGGTCACGCCATAGATCACGGGCGTAACAGGCCCGGGTTACAAATTCTGCGCTCAACGATCGTCTCGCTGAGACGACGATCATCAAAGGGGTCACGCCCTAGGTCACAGGCATGACGGGTAGGTCACGGGCGTGACCAACCCGTGACTGGACTTCAATTCTTGGGTTTCCTAGGGTTCTATCACGTCAGACCGACTCCTAGGGGTCTAGTCGGAAATGGGATGTTACAGTCCTTCTCGGGGGAATCGTGGGGAAATGTGGGATGTTGCCAACATGATGGCCGGGGAGCCAATTTAAATATAATTGGGTTATGTGTATTGTGATGGAAACGGGACTCGGGGAGTCTTGACCTGTGCATATGGCTTAAATTGTCGTTACGGTATGAGCACGGGTCAGGCGGAACCATACACGATCTATGTCATTCGGCAGAACCGTTGGCATAGATGAGGGTCTTCGGCGGTCTATGGCTTAAATTGATGTGACCAATTCTAGGGAGACATAATGCTCATATGGTTGGCCGTCCAAGGGACGGTGGTGAGATGGGAACGTCTATGGCTTAAATTGATGTGACGTTGGCCGGTTCACCGTGAATGTTCCCTGAGTACAGAGGGTGTGTGGTCGTGAGTGTCTGCACCTGTGTTGTAGTGTGTGTTCACACTATGCTGCTTGTTTATGCTAAAAAAATGCTGGGAAGAGCATCGCCGCCCTGAGTTGGGGGCGGGGTCGTTATAATTTGGTCAGCATAGCTGACCGTTGTTTTAGTTTACCACCGTACGGTGGATTGTTACTTGCAGGTGCTGCGGAGCCGAGTGGAAAATAGCGGGCTAAAGCCCAAGTTGCTGTGCCGGCCCTCGAAGGCCAAGTTTTGAGTGTTTTTCTTTTGTACTCATGTATGACCGACCTGCGTGCCGAGGTTTGGAAGACACTTTTATTAAGAGAACTCTTGTAAGGCCATAAGGCCATTGATTGTTGTATTATACATTCCTGTGGGTCTTTTGTAGTGGACATTCATGCTTTGGCTGGGTTCTTTTATCTTGCAACTTAATAATTTGCTTCCGCTAGGTGCTCTGTGTAGGACGTTGTGATTAGTTGAACGGTTTCAATAAGTAACCAACCGGTCTGTCCGTAGTATATGGCGTCGGGCCCCGGCCGGACCTACTGCTATATGCTATGTGACGGATAGGGGCGTTTCAAATTGGTATCAGACTACCGGTTTCGGTCTAGCTTAAATGAATTCATGGGCGAATTCACTTTAAGGGGTGGTGAGCATAGGTGTGTGTGTCGTCGTTATAACATGAAAAGAACCCATGATGTCCACTTAGGAATGAAAATACACATGTTTGAGGAACCTGCGTGTTCCTATAATTGCTGTTTGTAATATTGTTTGGTCGCTTATCGGTGTTTTGCACGATTATAGGTGACCAGAAGTGGTGTTGGACCGTCGAAACGGCCAGGTTCTGAGGCATGCAGAGCACCAAATGATGCGCCTGCAACACCTCCTTCAGCCGAGACCATTAGATTGGTGGAGGAAGTTGTACTTGCAATGATCAATATGCAGCCTGTGACGCAGGTGCAGCAGCCTACTCTTGCTATGGAGCAAGTACCGCTCCAAGCGGCAGAGCCTAGGAGGGTGGAATAGGTGATGGTGGAGCCAAAGTTGCCTCGGAGAGCAACTGAAAAACAACTTAAGCATGTGATGGGTTTCCATCCGCCAGTGTTCTCGGGAACGGGAACCCCGACTCAGGCTGAGGATTGGCTATCGAGAGTCAAGAGAGTGCTGACAACAACAGAAACTGAAGAGTAGTAGAAGACCACGATTGCGACATTCTTGTTGGACGGGGACGCGAGGTTATGGTGGGAAGGGCTGGAGCTACACCACCTGAGGGGAAGGCAGTTGGACGATGTCTCTATGGAGGAATTTTTGAGGTTGTTTATGGCTCAATACCTCCCCTCAGCGCAGAGGATCGCGTTGGAAAACGAGTTTCAAAAGTTGGTGCAAGGAGATAGCACCGTGGACGAGTATCTCCACGAGTTCACTCGTTTGGGACGATACGCAAGCGCTACATTTGCTGATGAGGAGCACAAGACGAACCGTTTTTATGAAGGGTTAAGAGATGAGTTGAGGTTGTTACTTTCGGGGCCTATGGCGCAGGGTTTCATGACCTTGGTCAACTAAGCCCGGTCCTTGGAAAAGGACATGAGGAATGTTCAAGCGAAGAAGGAATCTGGTTGCAAGAAATCGGAGTTTAAAGTGTCGACTACTTCGAAGTCTGGATATCGCAAGTTCTACAAGAAGGCTAAGACGTCGGGTCCAGCCCCTTCTTCAGGTGCCTCGGGGACATCTACTAGCCAAACCCCGGGCGCTTGTTATACTTGTGGAAAGATGGGGCATTTTGCCCGCGATTGTTGGAGCGGACGTCCGAAGTCCGAGAGAAAGCAAGGAGCCACCTATGAAGAGAAGGGCAAGGCGGTGGAGTCAACCGCGTCCCACTATGCTCCGACTCAACCGAGAGTTTATAACTTGGGCCAGCAGGAGGCCATCAAACAGGCCGACGTGGTGACAGGTACGGTTTAATTTATAACAAGTTAGCTTTAAATACTGTTACCCAATGCTTATTAGCTTAATACTGTTGTATAGGCTTTGTTCTGATTGGTGGTAGTCCGACACAAGCACTTTTTGATACGGGAGCTTCACACTCCTTTTTGTCCGAAAGTTTCGTAATGTGCATCGGAGTCCCTTCTTCGATGGCGAAGGACAAATTGGATGTGTTGCTACTGAATGGGTGTTCGATGTGTGTGGAAAGAGTATGCACCGTGAAGGTTCTTATTGGAAGCCAAGAGTTCGACTTGCTAGCGTCGTTGCTGCCGCTAGCAGAGTTCGACGTCATCTTTGGTATGGATTGGCTTTCGGAGCAGAAGGCTTGTATCGATTGCAACCGTAAGGAGGTCAAGCTAGGTGTTGGGCAGGAGACGAGGTTTGCGGGACTGAAGGGGTCGAGCAAGACGCTTATGTCTGCTCTTCAGGTGGTGAAGGCGGTTCGTGCTGGAGTAGAGCTATTCTTCACGTTAGTGGAGGTTGTAAAGCATAAGGCCACTTTGGATAGTATCCCAGTGGTATGTGAGTACCCCAACGTGTTCCCGGGCGATCTTCCTGGAGCCCCACCGCAACGAGAAATTGATTTAACTATCGAGCTAGTGCACGGTGCCAAACCTGTGTCACGTTCTCATTATAGGTTGGAGCCTAAAGAGATGGCAGAGTTGAAGGTTCAACTAGAGCATTTGATGGAGCAAGGGTATGTGCGTCCGAGCTTGTCGCCTTGGAGCGCACCGGTCCTCTTCGTTAAGAAGAAGGATGGGAGTTTGAGGCTATGATCGACTACAGGGAGTTGAACAAGCTAACGGAGAAAATAAATACCTGATCCCAAGGATTGATGATCTCTTCGATCAGTTAGTCGGATTGTCAGTATATTCCAAGTTGGATCTAAAGTTTGGGTATTATCAGCTGAGGATAAGGGAGTGTGATATCCCGAAGACGGCATTCAGCACAAGGTATGGGCACTTCGAGTTCACGGTCAAGTTGTTTGGACTAACGAATGCGCCATCGGTGTTTATGGATTTGATGAACAGGACGTTCCAAGAGTACCTAGACCATTTTGTGATCGTCTTCATTGATGACATATTGGTGTACTCGTAGTGCGAAGAAGATCACTTTAAGCATCTGTATCTAGTCTTGGAGATGCTGAGAAGGAATGAACTCTATGCAAAATTCTCTAAATGCGAGTTCTAACTACCCTCAGTAGCATTCCTTAGTCATATTGTCAGTGGGGAAGGTATAGCGGTGGATCCGGCGAAAATTGTTGCGATACGGGAGTGGCCTGTGTTGTCTTCAGTAGCATAAGTCCGTAGTTTTCTTGGGCTTGCCGGCTATTACAGGCGCTTCGTAGAGAACTTCTCGCTGATAGCATTGCCTCTCACGAAGTTGATAAGGAAGGATCAGAAGTTCTTGTGGACGCAGGAGTGCGTGCAAGCATTTGAGGAGCTGAAGGGACGGTAGACCACAGCGCCAATACTAAGTTTGCCAGAGTGGGGCCGAGGGCTTTGAGATTTATAGTGATGCCTCAGGTAGTGGTTTGGGTTGCGTGCTGCTGCAACATGGTAATGTTATAGCGTATGGATCGCATCAGCTAAAAGTGCACGAAAGGAATTATCCGGTCGACGACTTGGAGTTGGCGGCCGTGATATTTACGCTTAAGTGTGGAGACACTACTTGTACGGCGTTAAGGTCGATATTTATACTGACCATAAGAGCCTGAAGTACTTGTTGGATCAGAAGGATTTGAACATGAGACAGCAGAGATGGATTGAGTTCCTGGGGGACTATACGTTCAAGATTCATTATGTACCCAGCAAGGGCAATGTAGTTGCGAATGCGTTGAGTCGCAGGGCTCCCGGCCAAGCCAACTGGTTGTCGGTGCACGATGAGAGTCTAATTAGGGAGCTGGAGGCGTTTGAGATCTGTTGCGTGGACAAGCAGTCTAGCGCTAAAGCATTGTTGAACTGGATGGAAGTTCAGTATGACCTGGCTGATCGTGTTCGGCAGGCATTGGAGTTTGATGGTAGCATGAAGGAGCTTATGGATGCAGCATTGGATGGGTTGAATTCCCAGTTTTCAATCGAGGATGGGGTATTAAGGAAGGACCATCGTTTGTGCGTCCCAAGCGGGGGAAATCTTCGGGCGGAGTTTATGTATGAGGCTCATAACACCAAGTACTCAATCCACCCAGGGAGCACGAAGATGTACCGGGACCTAAAGAAGCTGTTTTGGTGGCCAGGGCTCAAGAAGGATGTGGCACTGTTTGTGGCTAAGTGTCAAACATGCGCCTTGGTAAAGGCGGAGTGCCAAAAGCCTGGAGGATTCTTTAAATCCTTGCCTATTCCGGAATGGAAGTTCGACGACATATCGATGGACTTTATGCATGGCTTGCCAAGGTCGCAGAAAGGGAACGACGCCATATGGGTGATCGTAGACCGGTTAACAAAGGTGTCGCACTTTATTCCGCATAGGAAGGATGATTCAGTGGAGAGACTGGCGAAACTATATGTGGATAATATAGTCAGATTGCACGGTGTGCATCGCAGCATTATGAGTGATCGCGATGGGCGTTTTACGTCCAATGATTGGAGGTTTGTGCAATAGATGTTGGGGACTAAATTGAAGTTCAGCACAGCCTTCCATTCGCAGACGGATGGGCAGACCGAGAGGGTCAACATAACTATGGAGGACATGCTCCGCATGTGTGTTCTAGACTTTGGGAAGCATTGGGAAGACCACCTGTATTTGGTGGAGTTTGCGTACAACAATAGCTACCAGGCGAGTATTCAAATGGCGCCCTTCGAGGCCCTATATGGTAGGAAGTGTCGCACGCCATTATCGTGGCTAGAAGCAGGTGAGGAAGGTTGTACAAGAAGCAGGATGAGGAGAATGCTACATCTTTTGTGCGGATCATTCGATAGCATTTGCTGATCGCTCAGGACAGGCAAGCTAAGTACTATAATGTCAAGCACCGGAATGTGGAGTTCGCGGTCGGCGATTGGGTGTACTTGAAGATAAAGCTATTCAAGTGTATTTTGCGGGTGAGACGCTTGAAGAAGCTGAGCCCAAGATACCTTAGACCCTTTGAGATTCTGGAGCGGATCGGCGAAGCGGTTTATCGTTTGAAGCTATCGGTGGAGTTGAGTGGACTACACGATGTATTACACATTTCTGTATTGCGGAAGGCGGTGCAAGAGCCTTCGCAGGTGATCGCAGTGGATCAAGTGCCGGTGGACGAAGGGTTGACGACTAAAGTCAATCCCGTTCGTATTGAGGACTTTGAAGTTAAACGACTCCATAACAAGGAGATCCGGATGGTCAAGGTCTGGTGGGACAATTGCAGTCGGGAGGAGCTCTCTTGGGAACGGGAGCAAACCATGCTGGAGGAGTACCCTGAGTTATTCCGCTCAGGTACCTCTTAAAGTTTTCAGTTATCTTTCCTTTGGTAATTTCGTGGATGAAATTCTTTTAAGAGGGAGAGAGTTGTAACGCCCCGAAACTCAAAAGAGGGACGGGTGATGTTTTTAGCCAGATCTGGGTTTTGCTAGAGGTGACACGGCCTGGGACACGGGCGTGTCCCAGGGCGTGTCATGCTCGGGTCGGTGTTGGTCGCATGTTCGATGATTTTGGAGTCAACGGTCGTCGGGGGGGTGAATATGGCATGGGATACGGGCGTGTCCCAGGGCGTGTCAGCCACTCAGAGCCTTACACTCAACGATCATTGAGTGAGGGGCGCACGGCCTGAGCCCAGGCGTGTTCGGGTCCGACATGGTCGTGTTCATTTCAACACGGGCTTGTCGAATGCCCGTGTCCTCCTCCGGTCGTGCGGTGTTTTGTGCTACGGAGGTTACACGGCCTGGGACACGGGCGTGTCCCAGGGCATGTCTAGCACACGGCATGTGACACGGGCGTGTCACATGGCCGTGTCCTTCTCAGGGGAATCGTGGATTTTTGCACATGGGCCATGACATGGGTGTGTCACATTATGACACGGGCGTGTCGGTGGCTGTGTCACAGGCCGTGTTCTAGTCGGGAATTTCTGGTGACGGCGAATAAGTGACACGACCATGCACACGGCCGTATTGCAACCCGTGTTTGGCCCAGATTTTCTATTTTCAGCCTAAATCATGGTCTTCTGTTTCCTTGGCTTGGGATCCAAGGGCTGGGGTTGTTCCTGATGGGGTTTAACCCAGGAATAGGGTTAGAAAACCCTTATTTTCGATTTGAGTTCTATCTCTAAGTTCAAGAGAGAAGGGAGAGCAAGGAGGAGGAAGAGGAGCTACATCCGGTCACCGGCGGAGCTTCGGAGCTCCAAATCGCGAGCCGACTTCGGATCCGCAGAGGCAAGGAGATTGCGGTGCTTTCCATCCACATAGATTTTCATGGCGCCAAGGAAGAATGCTAGGGTAATGATTCTCATCCTAGGACATGTGAAGTCCACTTTTCCTTTGCATAGGAAGCCCTCTCACGCGAGTGTGCGATGAGTTTAGGCATTCCTTGGGGTAGATATGTAAAGTCCCCCTTCTGTAGAGTCCGTATGCGAAAATAGACATAGGCATGTTGTGTGAAGCCTATTCGGACATGTTAGTCTGGATCGGTGATGTTGCATTGCATAATAACCGAAGAAGAATCTGGGTGAATGTTTGTTTTTCGGGTTTTCTACGAGGTAGATTGCAACATGGAGCCTTGGGGACTAACTCCAAGGTGCACCCAGAAAACTGGGCAAATGCGGGATGTTGCCAACATGGTGGCCGGGGAGCCAACTTGAACATAACTGGGTTATGTGTATTGTGATGGAAACAGGACTCGGGGAGTCTTGACCTGCGCATATGGCTTAAATTGTCATTGCGGTATGAGCACGGGTCAAGCGGAACCGTAACCGATCTATGTCATTCGGCGGAACCGTTGGCATAGATGAGGGTATTCGGCGGTCTATGGCTTAAATTGACGTGACCAATGTCAGGGAGACATAATGCTCATATAGTTGGCCGTCCAAGGGACGGTGGTGAAACGGGAACGTCTATGGCTTAAATTGACGTGACGTTGGCCGGTTCGCCGTGAAAGTGCCCTGAGTGCATGAGGTGTGTGGCTGTGAGTGCCTGTACTTGTGTTGTAGTGTGTGTTTACACTATGTTGCTTGTTTATGCTAACAAAATGCAGGGAAGAGCATCGCCACCCCGAGTTAGGGGTGGGGTCGTTATAATTTGGTCAGCATAGCTGACCGTTGCTTTGGTTTACCACCGTGGGGTGGATTGTTGCTTGCAGGTGCTGCGAAGCGGAGTGGCAAATAGCGGGCTAAAGCCCAAGTTGCTATGCCGGCCCTTGAAGGCCAAGTTTTGAGTGTTTTTCTTTTGTACTCATGTATGACCGGCCTGCATGCCGAGGTTTGGAAGACACTTTTATTAAGCAAACTCTTGTAAGGCCATAAGGCCATTGATTATTGTATTATACATTCATATGGGTCTTTTGTAGTGGACATTCATGCTTTGTCTGGGTTCTTTTATCTTGTAACTTAATAATTTACTTCCGCTAGGTGCTCTATGTAGGACGTTGTGATTAGTTGAACGGTTTCAATAAGTAACCAACCGGTCTGTCCGTAGTACATGGCATTGGGCCCCAGCCGGACCTACTACTATATGTTATATGACGGATAGGGGTGTTACAAATGACACCAGATCTTTCGCCCCAACCACTCAAGGTGTGACTAAGTAGATGATGTATGTAATGGAGGGCGGGAGAACGCAACTTAGAGGCCTTAGACCTCTTTTCCTCATATGGATTTAAATCGAAGTTAAGACGGGCCTAGATATTGGATGCATGGTCACGAGTGGGGAGATCAAAATGAAGGTCGGAGTAGGCGGCACTATAGAGGAACGAGTCATCATACACACCTAAGTATTGGGTGAACTAGAGAAGGGAAAGAGTGTAAGTAGTGCCCGCTACTCGAAAGGAAATGACCCCCTCTTGCTTGTTTGTCTGCTCAGTGAAGGTAGGCCTAAGATTTAGGTAAAAAGAGTACATGAACTCTAACGTGAGTTCCTTAAATCCTAACTGCTCAATACCAAAAAACTGTTCCCACCCCAATACAGAGATTTACTCCCGAACATCTGCAGCTAAATTAATCTCCTCCAGAACGCTCCAGTCGATAGTTCGAATGTCTTGAATTTTTTGTACTGGAGGTGATTATAACGGTTAATATACGACGGATCCATAAACTCTTGTGGCGCAGGAGCGTCGGGCCTTTTTGTTGATAATGCTATGATATTTGGGCGACGACGACGTCCCCCTTGTGCACATCCGATTGACATGATCTACAGCCAAGTGGAAGGATTTTTAAGAATGAGGAAGAGGAGAAGGAGAGAAAGAAGAATGAGAAGAACGTGGAGAAGAAGAGAGTGGAGAAGAAGAAGAAATTGAGAAATAAGAACATAAAAAAATATTTAACTAGGGAAATAGATCGAACGGAGAGGAGGCGGATCCACTAACGTTGAAGGCAAAAATCTCAAGCCGATTCTAGGAAGAGGAAGTGCAGGAGAATAGGGTAGAAACCAGGAGATGAAGATGAAAATGAACAGTACACAACCCTATATAAAGAAGCTGAACACGGGTTGCCATATGGCCATATGTGGACCCGTGTTCATTAATCTATAACCGCTCAGTACACGGTCTCCAAAAGGCGCATGGTCAATATGATGGGATAGGACAACGCCAGGCGAACACGGTCTACAACATGGGTGTGTGTGGACCCGCATAGTCAAACTGACAGGTGACAGAGGAAGACATGGTCCACAATACGGGTGTGTGTGGACCCGTGTCATTCTTGGGAATAACTACTTCAAATTGCGATACGGGTTTGTGCATGGCCAGGGTATCCACCCGTGTCCTTCTCGGGATGGATATCGTCGAACAGCGACATGGCGGAGCACACGGCCGGGTGTGTACCCATGTCCCGCTCGGGATCATGCTACGTAAAAATCAGAATTGGCACACGGGAACCAACACGGGTGTGTGTTAACCCATGTCCTGCTTTGGATTGCTACTTGAAAAAAAGTTAAACCGACACAGCATAGCACGCGGGTTTGTGTCAAGCCGTGTGGTACTCGGAAATAAGGCTTCCTACTCATTTTAAATAGAACACTGCTGGGCAAAAGGATGTGTTATTGACACGGCCGTGTGTTAACCTGTGTGCCCCTCTAAATTTGAAATACCTCCAGCGTGATTTTTATATAAAAAAAATTATATTAACATTTAACTAGAATTTTACTAAAAATTTATAAATTTGGAAAAATTACTACATTATACTTAATCCTAATCTAGATGGAAGCATGATTCTTGACGAGCGAAATCTTAAGGAAATGCACCATAATAAAGTTTTAATCGATGCCCATTGACTTTAAAATCTCCCTTCTCAGGTTGGGTCAGCTCGACGATGCCATGGGGAAAAACTTCTTTGACTTGGATGGGTCCGGACCACTTAGACCTTAACTTTCTTGGGAATAAACGAAGTCAAGAATTAAAAATGAGGACTTGGTCACCTTTTTGGAATGTCTTGGGTTTGCGAAGGCGACGGTCATGGAATAATTTAGTCTTCTCCTTATATATCGGGGAGTTCTCGTAATCCATGGTTCTCCACTCATCTAATTCGTTAAGCTGAAGTTTTCGTTTCTCCCCTATAGAATTAGTGTTAAAATTCAAAGAGTGTATTGCCCAATACGACTTGTGTTCTAATTCTATAGGCAGGTGACATGATTTACCATAGACTAATCTAAAGGGGGTGGTCCCTATAGGTGTTTTGAAGGCGGTCGATATGCCCACAAACAATCATTTAGTTTCTTAGACCATTGTTTCCTATTCCTTTCTATAGATTTTTCTATGATTTTCATAAGTTCTCTATTTGAAACTTCAACTTTACCACTAGTTTAGGGATGATAAGGAGTGGTTATCCTATGTGTAACTCCATATTTTTGTAATATTTTATCTAACTGTAGATTACAAAAGTGTGTACCCCTATCGCTAATAAGTGCACGTGGGGTGCCAAATCGCACGAATAAGGATTTCAAAAATTGAATCACTACTCTACTCTCATTAGTAGGGAGAGCTTGTGCCTCTACCCACTTCGATACATAATTTACAGCTACAAAAATATATTTATTCCCATAAGAAACTGGAAATGGTCTCATAAAGTCAATCCCCCACACATCAAACACTTCACATTCAAGAATAAATTTTTGCGGTATTTCATGTAATTTAGAGATATTACCTGATTTTTGGCAAGAATCACATGAAAGCACATACCTTTGGGCATCCTTGAATAGAAGGGTCCAATAAAAACCAGAATCAAGAACCTTTTTGGCTAAGTGATTTGCTCCATAGTGACCACCTGTAGGGCCTGAATGATACTGCTCCAGGATTTTCCAACCCTCCTCCATTGATACACATTTATGTATAATGGAATCTGCACATATCCGAAAAATATAGGGGTCCTCCCAGAAGTAATATTTCAAGTCAGAGAAAAATTTCTTTTTCTGCTGATATGAAAAGTCTTTTTGGAGGACCTTAGCCACAAGATAGTTTGCATTATCAGCAAACCACAGATAATCAAAATTTATATTTATACATAATGCAAATAACGTTTCCTCTGGAAATGTTTCACAAATCTTAAATTCATCTAACATTGCTCGTAGTGGATTTTCTAAACGTGAGAGATGATCTGCCGCTAAGTTTTCTGCTCCTCGTTTATCCCTAATTTCCAAATCAAATTCTTGCAATAGAAGAACCCAAAGGATTAAACGAGGCTTTGCTTCTGCTTTGGCTAGCAAATATCTTAGGGCAGAGTGATCTGTGTAGACTACCACCTTAGACAATGTTAAATAGGATATAAATTTATCGAAGGCAAATACCACTGCTAGGAGTTCTTTTTCTGTAGTTGTATAATTCTCCTGTGCATTATTAAGTGTTTTGCTAGCATAATATATAGGATGAAAGTGTTTGTTTTGGCGTTGTCCTAAAACAGCTCCTACCGCAAAACTGCTAGCGTCACACATGATCTCGAAAGGCTGAGTAAAATCAAGTGCGATCATAATAAGAGAATTAATTTTTTAAGAACTCAAAGACTTGTAGACACTCTTGATCAAAAATAAAATGTGTCTTTTTCTAAAAGCCTAGTAATGGTTTAGTTATTTTAGAGAAATCTTTAATGAACCGGCAATAAAATCCGGCGTGACCTAAAAATCTTCTCACTGCCTTAATGGAGATTGGTGGTGGCAACTTTTCTATGGTTTCAATTTTCGCTCTATCTACTTGAATACCTTGGCTTGAGATCTTATGGCCAAGTACTAACCCTTCTTGCACCATGAAATGGCACTTCTCCCAACTAAGTACTAGGTTTGTTTCCTCACACCTCCTTAGAACTTTTTCTAAATTAGTCAAACACAAATCAAACAAATCACCAAACACAGAGAAATCATCCATGAACACTTTTATAATATCTTCAACATATTCATTAAAGATGGCTAACATGCACCTTTGAAAAGTAGCGGGTGCATTACATAAACTAAATGGCATACATCTATAGGCAAAGGAACCAAATGGGCAAGTGAATGTTGTTTTATCCTTGTCTTCTGGTGCTATAGGGATTTGGAAATATCCAGAAAGTCCATCTAGAAAATAATAATAAGAATGTCTTGATAAACGTTCTAATATTTGGTGAATGAAAGGAAGAGGGAAATGGTCTTTCCTAGTAGCATCATTTAACTTCCTATAATCTATACAAACACGCCAACATGTTACTGTTCGCATTGGAATTAACTCATTCTTATTATTTGCTACCACTGTTAAACCACCCTTCTTAGGAACGACTTGTACAGGACTACCCCATGAACTATCTGAAATAGGGTTTATCATTCCAGCATCTAACAACTTAATAATCTCAGCCTTCACTACCTCTTTCATATTTGGGTTTAGCCTACGTTGCGGTTGAATAGATGGTTTATAGATTTCGTCCAAAAGGATCTTGTGAGTGCAAATACTAGGGTTGATACTTTTTATATCAGATATTTGCCATATTATAGCACCTTTACATTTCTTCAGCACAGTTATTAATTTAACTTTTTCAGTATTAGAAAGATTAGAAGAAATAATAACTAGGTAAGAAGAATTAGATCCTAAGAATGCATACTCAAGATGATCCGGTAATTTTTTAAGTTCTACTATCGGTGGATCTTTAGTATTATTCTTAAGAACTTCAAGTTCTCCTTGTGTAATCAAACTATACTCAGACTTCCTATTCATCGAAACAGAGTTATCTTGAAAATATAAATGTTCAACAATGTCTTGGTTTTTGTCTTCTTCTAGATAACTGTTAGTGTTGCAAATCTCTAAAGGATCTCTATAATATATTTCAGAAATCATAGAAGTCGTAATATTATCAACACCACGGCAAAAGTAGCAACGATCATCATTATCCAAAGTATGCTTTATTGTATTGCCAATTTGAAAAGTGACTTCATCTTCCCCTACTCGCAAAACTAATTTACCATCAAAAACGTTAATAAGAGCTCTAGATGTGGCTAAGAATGGATGACCTAGTATGAGTGGCACTTCGATATTTTCGTCCATACCTAGAATAACAAAATTGGCGGGAAATATAAACTTATCTACCTTAACCAATATGTCCTCTACTATTCTTCTATGATACATAACCGACCTATCTGCTAGTTGAATACTCATTCTAGTAGGGCTAAGTTCTCCAAAACCTAGTTTCAAATATAATTTATAAGGCATTAAGTTTATACTATCTCCTAAATCCGCTAAAACTTTATTCACTTGTAAATCACCAATTAAACAAGTAATTGAAAATGAATCGGGATCCTTAAGTTTTTGTGGTAATTTGTTCTATAAAATAGCTGAACATTCTTCACTAAGTGTTACTAAGGATAATTCTTCTATTTTCTTTTTATTTGAAATTAAATCCTTTAGAAATTTTGCATACTTAGGCATTTGAATGATTTCAGAAAAAAGGTAAATTGACATGTAATTGTTTAAACATAGATAAGAATTTGCCATATTGTGCATCCATATGCTCCTTGTTCAGCTTTGCTAGATATGGTATGGCTGGTTGATACTCCATTGGTTTCGGATTCATATCATTCGGTCCTTCGCCACTAGAATCCTCTTAGGGTGATTCCTTTGTAAGCCTTTGGTCTTGTAATTCCTTTCCACCCCTCAATTGAATTGCTTTTGCATGCTCCTTTGGGTTTGTTTCAGTATTACCCGGAAGTGTTCCTTGTTGCCTTTCAGATACCATCCTTGCGAGCTGACCAATCTGGTTCTCCAAATTTCGAATAGAACCCTCTTGATTCTGGAAAGCTACATCAGTTATTTGCATGAACTTGGTAAGTACATCTTCTAATGTTGGCTTCCTTTGCTCTGGTTGTTGTGGTTGTCCAAATCCAGGTTGCTTGCCTTGATTTCCTTGCCCTCCCCAAGAGAAATTGGGGTGGTTCCTCCATCCAGGATTGTATGTATATGGGTTGTTTGCTTGGTTGAAAGGAGGTCTGTTGTTGTTGCCCATATAGTCAAAATTTTCTTGCACTTGAGGTTCACAACCAGACATTCCACTAAATTAAGGGTCCCATTGTTAAGGTACCATGGAGGGTGATGCTAAAGATAGATTATCCATCTTCTGGTGAAGCTTCTCCACTTGAATTGCTAAGGTAGTGACAGCATCCACTTCATACATTCTTGCAGGCTTATTAAGCTTTGGTCTCACGGTATTCCATTAATAGTTGTTCATTGCCATGTCTTTTATCAACTGTTGAACTGCTTCAGGTGTCTTATTATTCAACGTGCCCCCACTAGCCGCATCGATCATCTATTAGTGGCTGGATTGAGACCATTGTAGAAGGTCAGAATCTGAAGCCAGGAAGGTAATGCATGATGGGGACATTTCCTTAATAGATCCTTGAATCATTCCCATGTATCATATAACGATTTAGATTCAAGTCAAACATACGTAGAAATGTCATTCCTTAGCTTTGCAGTCTTCGCCGATGGAAAATACTTCATTAAGAACTTCTCAACCACATATCCCATTTAGTAATCGACCCTTTAGGTAATGAGTTTAACCACTGCTTCGCCTTGTGCCTTAGTGAGAACGGAAACAACCTCAATCGAATGGTATCATTGGAAACGCCATTGATCTTGAATGTATCACATATCTCCAAGAATCTAGCTAAGTGTGTGTTGGGATCTGCATCTTGTAGGCCATCATATTGGACATACTGTTGAACCATTTGTATAACACTCGGCTTCAATTCGAAATTGTTGGTGACAATTGGTGGTCTAACGATGCTTGACCCAGTACCCTGGAGATTAGGTCTAGCAAATTCGGACATGGTTTACTCGTCCTGAATTGCCATGATATCTAGATTATTTGGATAATGATCTCCTACATTTACTGTTTCATCTTCTAAAAGTACGTTTGAATTAACTGTGTTATCACTTCCCAAGTCCCTTTGATTGGTGTTGCGAATAATTCATTCCGGTTTAGGATGAAATGGTACTAGCCCAGAATTTCTCCTCCTGGTCATAGACAAACAGACTACAAAATAGATATTAAGCGATATAATTACACAATAAACTAATTTACAGTTATTGTTACTAAACAAAAATTGGTAGATTAATAAAGTTTAAGCTTTCAAAATATTGAAAATGAGTCCCTAGCAACGGCGCCAAAAACTTGATGCGATATTTTTGCTCTATGTATAAACAATGTAGATAGGCATAGGCTAGATTGATTTTAATCTTAGTCAAGTGCACCTATCAATCATAGTATAGGAGAAATCTACATCTCGTGTCGTATTCCATAGGGTCTTTTCTAGTACTTGTACTCACTCTATTATCGTACCTATAATTCAAATTGGTTGTTTAAACTAAACTAACCTAACTATGACTATTTGGATAAAGTGACATTGGATGATTAAGGATGATAAAAAGTAAATAATCTAAGTGTAATCACATGAGAATAATCGCTCATTAATTCAATTCTATGTAATCACGAAATAACAAGATTATCAAATTCGTTGTATTGTAAGGGTTACACATTTATCGAATTCTCTCTCGAGCAATTCAAAACCTAAACTTAAGTTGAGTAAATTTTCTCTCGAACAATTCACAACCTTCAAATTTGCAGTAAGATAAAATACCCTATCTAATACATAAATCCATGAAATCCTATCTCTAAGATACCATGAGTCCAATTATCCGTATTACCATAATCCAAACAACATATCTCTCGATCATGCAATTTGATATACAAAGATAAATAACACCAGAATATGAACATATAAACATCATCACAAACATCCAATTTCTCAATCTAGAAGTTTGGAATTCATATAAAACAAATAATAAATTCAAATCTAGGATGAATCTATTTGTTTGAAAGCTTGCATATGAATAAAATACCACAAATTTGATATAAAAAATAACATACATGATTACCGAATTATTCAAAGATAAATGTCATGCGAAATGTAAAATAAATAAAGTTAGATCCATCAAGAGAAAGGAAAGATTAAAAGAGATACATGAAGATTAAAACCATTCGAATAATCTCCTTCAATTCCTCCTTACCTTGACTTCTCCACTTTCCTTCTCCAGAAGTTCTCCAAATGCTTTGATCCAAAAGTCCCTATTCTATTTTTCCTATAGGTTTTTATAGTCTCCTTGCAAACAGGGTCGAACACGAGTTCCAACACGGCCGTGTCACAGGCCGTGTAGATGATTCAAAGGCAGTTAAACACGAATAGTTGTGTCTGGTCGTGGGCCATGTCATCTGACACGGCTGATGACACGGTCGTATTGTTCTTCGTGTTCTTTGCACACGGCTTGGTTGGCAGCAAGTCTTCAATTTTTCCCGAAAAGGACACGGGTAGGGACACGGGCGTATTCCTACCTGTATGGTGCTCTGTCTTTTGTTCCAACTCTTCTGATCTTTCCCGAATAGGACACGGGTAGGGACACGGTCGTGTTCCTACCTGTGTGCGCCCAATTCCAATCCTGTCATCAACCATGTTGGATCCATGAACTCCTCTATTTGCTCCAAGACTTTTAGTTCCACTGGTTTGCAATACCTGCATTAAGAAGTTGAGTAAATAAATGAATAGCTTAATAGATGAAATAATAGAAACTCCACACTGTGCTCTTCTATTTATGATAATACAAATTCTTAACTATTCTCGCGCAATTACTATAAAGAGGAAGTAAAAAATAGTGGACATGATTACAATTATGATAGTAAAAAGACATACATAATTGTACTCATCAAATACCCCCAGACTTAAATGTTTGTTTGTCCTTAAGCAAACTAATTCAAACACTTGAGTTACCAATAATTAATTATTTTCTTCCGCATGTTGGTTGCTATGAATTCAAAGAGAAATTTGATGTTGTAATTGTATAGAAAATAGTATAGCAGACTTTTCTAAATATAACTTTATCTTAAAATTCCTCCAATATATCTGTTAACTATCTTTCACTCTTTCCTAAAAACAGGATTACAGTCATCCATAACAAATGTGAGGAGAAAATAAAAATCTTAATAAGGTATGCATTAGTATTTCAAAACTTATAAGAACCAATATTGATTGTCATGAGCTTGCCTTTTCACACCATCTCCATTGCACTAGTTAGGATTAGCAAGGTTGGATCCTTAGGACTTGCATTATAGTGTAACCTTTTTGTCTTATGATAGAAGAGTATAGGTGGGGTAATCAACGATAAATTCAATTGTTCATATCACACCTAGATAACGATTCAGCCTCTTGCTATGTAATCACCTTAACATACATCAACGTTATAAAAGCACCCCCAGACTTTACAATTATTATACTTCCCACATTTTTTTCTTCAAATGGATACTCTATATTTTTGTTAATTTTTCTTATCCAAGGTTCCATAGTAGGGATCATTCCGAGTGGGTGTAAGTGTACACGCACTCAGGCCACATATCACTATGTTTTTCAAGGGTCCATAGTAGGGATCATTCCAAGTGGGTGTAGGTGTACACACACTTAGGCCTCATATCACTATGGACAAAATCATTTCAAGAAGATCTCAATGATAAGTGTGTTAATAGGTAAGGATTTGTCCTTGGTGAATTTTAGTAGTAGAGTATCAAAAGGCATAGGGATTAGGTCCAAATTGGGTGTGCAAGGGTATAATGTTTAGGGTTTTGGGCTTGCAAAGCTCAAGCTATCCAAAGGGAGGCCTAAGTCATTTCCCCCCTCACTAATTAACTTATGCAAAAGCTTTGAGGATTGCTAGAAGGTAAGTTCTAGACACCAATAGAGAGTATTCTTTATTTTGATTCTCTAATACAAAATTATCAAAATGTTACACTCATCGACTCACTTTATTATAGATAATTATATTTTCTAAAATAGAGTGATTGTTAGTTAATAATATAAAAGACTAATCCTAAAAATAAATTATATAGAGAAAATTAAGCTAATGAATTTCTATACATAATTGCTAATCAAATTTGAACACTCAAGGAGTCTACATAAATTCATTTTAATCAGCGTGTGAAAGTAAATTAGCTAGTTATAATCCTAAATGAGTGAATTAATGAAAGCTTAGAAGTTAAAACAATTTTATTAGAGGTGTTTAACAACCTTGAGTACTATGCTTGCAAAAATATAACCGATTATAATCATGTCCAGCACGGAAATATTAAAATTGAAGAACATCCACCCCCAGACTTAAAATTTGCAATGTCCTCATTTCAATATAAAGAACTGAGAGAGCAAATTCACCAGCATGTAAAGAACTGACTATCATGAATATAAAAGAGCATACGAAGTAAAAAGGAGCAAATATGATAACATATATAATATCTTATAGTACAGGTACAAATAGCTGATACTCAATACATGTCCAATAAACTGATGATACATGTTAAAAATATGCTAATGGGTCGGCCTGATTATCGGGGAAGTGAGGTGTGCGAGGAGCTGTCGGTCGTGGACTGGAGATCCCCAAGTGATCCTTGATCTGAAATATGACGTCCTCTATCCGCTTGTGCGAATCCTCTATATGTTGTAGTCGCGGCGAGAGCTCGGTCTCATAAAAGAGCTGGAAGTCATGCGAGTACTGGGAGTGTGATCGAGGTGGAGCAGAAGACTCTCCCTGAGTATTAGTGGACTAGGCTGGAGCGATCAGGGGCTCATCGAGGTCAGGATCAACATCATCGTCATCGTCATTTACATGTGGTCCACGCCTCGCAATGGAATAAATAATGCCACCCTGGCCTTGACGGGTGGTGACGAGGTGGAGAGATCGAAGACTGGCCATAGTGATAGGCACAGTATTCGCGACCATAGTCATCGGAGGAAGGGAAGAGATGATTTTTATATTCTTTGCCAGGCGTGTGATGTAGGGTGCTACACAAATAGAACTTATACGTGAGTTATCGGCCTAATGAAGAATGAACTGTGCTAGAATAAAACCCAAATGGATGGGGTAGCGCGATGATATGTTGTAGAGATACAGCATATCCTGCCTACTAACGATGCCAGAGCATTCGCCCCGGCCACTCAAGGTGTGACTAAGTAGATGATGTATGTAATGGAGGGCGGGAAAACGCAACTTAGAGGCTTTATACCTCTTGGCCTCATATGGATTTAGATCGAAGGTAAGACGAGCCCAGATATTGGATGCATGGTCATAAGTGGGGAGATCAAAATGAAGGTCGGAGTAGGCGGCACTATAGAGGAACGAGTCCTCATACACACCTAAGTATTGAGTGAACTGGAGAAGGGAAAGAGTGTAAGTAGTGCCCGCTACTCGAAAGGAAATGACCCCCTCTTGCGTGTTTGTATGCTTAGTGAAAGTAGGCCTAATATTTAGGTAAAAAGAGGACATGAACTCTAACGTGAGTTCCTTAAATCCTAACTCCTCAATACCAAAAAACTTTTCCCATCCCAATATAGAGATTAACTCCTGAACATCTGTAACTAAATTAATCTCCTCCAGAATGCTCCAGTCGATAGTTTGAATGTCTTGAAATTTTTTGGACTGCAGGCGATTATAACGGTTAATATGCGCCGGATCCATAAACTCTTGTGGCGCAGGAGCATCGCGCCTTTCTGTCGATAATGCTTTATATTTTGGCGACGACAGCGTCCCCCTTATGCACGTCCGGTTGACATGATCTGCAGCCAAGCGCAAGGATTTTTAAGAATAAGGAAGAGGAGAAGGAGAGAAAGAAGAATGAGAAGAATGTGTAGAAGAGGAGAGTGGAGATGAAGAATAAATTGAGAAATAAGAACATAAAAAAAATATTTACCTAGGGAGATAGATCGAACAGAGAGGAGGTGTATCCACTAACGTTGAAGGCAAAAAGCTCAAGCCGGTTCTGGGAAGAGGAAGTGTAGGAGAATAGGGTAGAAACCAGGAGATGAAGATGACCAGTACGTGCAGGAGAAGGTGACAGTCATGGAATAATTTTGTCTTCTCCTTATATATCACGGAGTTCTCGTAAGTCATGGTTCTCCACTCATCTAATTCGTTAACCTGAAGTTTTCGCTTCTCCCCTACAGAATTAGTATCAAAATTCAAAGAGTGTATTGCCCAATACGATTTATGTTCTAATTCTATAGGCAGGTGACATGATTTATCATATACTAATCTAAAGGGGGTTGTCCTTATAGGTGTTTTGAAGGCGGTCTATATGCCCACAAACAATCATTTAGTTTCTTAGACCATTGTTTCCTATTCCCTTCTATAGATTTTTCTATGATTCTCTTAAGTTCTCTATTTGAAACTTCAACTTGACCACTAGTTTGGAGATGATAAGGAGTGACTATCCTATGTGTAACTCCATATTTTTGTAATACTTTATCTAACTGTAGATTACAAAAGTGTGTACCCCTATCGCTAATAATTGCACGTGGTGTGCCAAATCGTGCGAATAAGGATTTCAATAATTGAATCACTACTCTACTATCATTATTAGGGAGAGCTTGCGCTTCTACCCACTTCGATATATAATCTACAGCTACCAAAATATATTTATTCCCATAAGAAACTGGAAATGGTCCAATAAAGTCGATCCCCCATACATCAAACACTTCACATTCAAGAATAAATATTTGCGGCATTTCATGTAATTTAGAGATATTACCTAATTTTTGACAAGAATCACATGAAAGCACATACCTTTGGGTATCTCTGAATAGAAGGGTCCAATAAAAACCAGAATCAAGAACCTTTTTGGCTGAGAGATTTGCTCCATAGTGACCGCTTGTAGGGCCTGAATGACACTGCTCTAGGATTTTCCAACCCTCCTCCGCTGATACACACTTACGTATAATGGAATCTACACATATCCGAAAAAGATAGGGGTCCTCCCAGAAGTATAATTTCAAGTCAGAGAAAATTTCTTTTTCTGCTGATATAAAAAGTCTTTTGGGAGGACCTTAGCCACAAGATAGTTTGCATAATCGACAAACCACGGATAATCAACATTTATATTTATACATAATGTAAATAACGTTTCCTCTGGAAATGTATTACAAATCTCAGATTCATCTAACATTACTCGTAGTGGATTTTCTAAACGTGAGAGATGATCTGCCGCTAAGTTTTCTGCTTCTCATTTATCCCTAATTTCCAAATCAAATTCTTGTAATAGAAGAACCCAACGGAGTAAACGAGGCTTTGCTTCCGCTTTGGCTAGAAAATATCTTAGGGCAGAGTGATCTGTGTAGACTACCACCTTAGAAAATGTTAAATAGGATCTAAATTTATCGAAGGCAAATACCACTGCTAGGAGTTCTTTTTCTATAGTTGTATAATTCTCCTGTGCATTATTAAGTGTTTTGCTAGCATAATATATAGGATGAAAGTGTTTGTTTTGGCATTGTCCTAAAACAGCTCCTACCGCAAAACTTCTAGCATCACATACAGTAGCGGAGCTCACATACGTACTACGGCTCAGAGGGGTCTCGGGTAGATGTGCACCAAGAACACAGCCCAAACTGGCCTATATCGTGGCACAGAGAGGGTCTTCATGAGCGTGTTACAAAAGAGCACATCCAACCGTCCACTGGAATGGAGGGTGCCTCGGGAAGTAAGCACCAAGGACTAAGGCCCTACCGTCCAAGTCTATCTATCAACTCCCATCGGTGTGATGATTAGCTAGCCTGTAGACCTACCACACTATCCATAACTGATAAATTCTCAAAAAGAAGTTATCTAGCCCAATTTTAGACTTAATATTAATTAAAAATGCTTAAAATGATTTTAAATAAGATAGAAATGAAATGAAATTTATATTTATTTATTTTGTGGCTAATTTAGTCTTTTTACATGATGTTATTGTGAGAAATGCCAAAGAAATCTCCTTAGAGAAATAAATCTGCCCAAATATAATAACCAAGAAAGTAGGTCACAACACGCGGGAAAGCAGGTTGCAATGTGGCCTGGACGAATTTCAGATTTTGAAATTCAAAGTTGGCTCCAATTTCAAATATGAAAGGTGCTTTTTTCCAAAGGGGGGCTACGTTTTTAAGAGGGAAAACTCCACCAAATCATTGATTCCAAGGCATTCTAAGAGAGAGGATAAAGGGAAATCAAGACTTCTTCATCTAGGATTTGTGAAAATCCTCCATTGAAGGAGGGCGGCTAGAGCAAGGAAGATGACAGATCCTCGGGCTGATCGAGCGAGCGACTTCGGAAGGGGAATCCTGCAGCGTTTAATCGTTAAATCCATCATGTATTGTAAGATCTCTCTAATTGTTTCGCGGTTTTCTTCCATCGCTATGAACTAATTCCTCTAATCTTGTATTGTGAGAGTACTAAGTTGTGTGTGATGATGATTCTCTGATTTTTATCCTTGTGAACGTTTAGTGAATGTTCTTTATCGAATTTACGATCTTTTATTATGGAACTTGTGGCCAAGGTTTCATCTTTTTACTACGCTTCATAAATCGAGAGAGGAGTTGGGTGTGTCCATCATAGATTTGATATAGTATTTGAAGAGAGAAAGAGATTTCCTCTTGGTATTAGAAACTTTGGTTTTCGTTCTTCATTCGGCTCCCTATTTCACCCAAGGGGAAATAGTGGGCTAGGGATTTCTGATATCGAGAGATACGGATCTCTATTTTAAAATTGTTGCAATACTTTTCACTACACATTTTCACAAGGTCACGTTTATATGCTCAGCGCACTAGACTTAAGAAATCACAGTACAAGATTATTTCTCTTAACTGATAACACAAATATTTTCTCTTATATTCGTAGTTAATTTTAATTAATAGTTATCTTTACTGTTTTTGATATCTTAAAATACCAATTTCGATTCACTTGGATTTAGAGAACATACGTAACTGGTACTTGCAAGCACTAAATCTACTACCTCTCCATGGGAACGATCTTTATTCAGTCTTTATTACTTGAATCGGTACGTGCACTTGCGTGTAATACGTATACCTATTTCGGGCGTATCAATAACTCAGGATTATGACACCACGTATCAACTCACACCGCATGCAATTTCACATTTAAGGGCTTCACACTGAGTCCTTTATCAATACTTCATTCCAGTGCGGCAAACACACACGCACTCTAACCCTTCCACATTTCCCTACCACATAAGGGTTCATCATTTACACAGGTGGCAATCCACCATATATAACACACCAATCCCACACTACTACCCATAGGGATACACAACTCTAAGCAGTGGACTACTAAACACATTCCATTAATCATCATATCACATGGCCATGCATTAAACTCATCAAATTCCTTTCCACATGATTAAGCATTCATAATCAACTATGTATCCAGAAGTTAATCACAACAATACCATGATACTTCACATACACATAAAGCATGATAACATAGTTATGGGTTATACATTCGATTGTCGGACATCACACCTTCTTTCCAAAACCTATTTCATTCTCCTGATTATAATCATGCACATCCCTACCGGATTTCACAAGAACATCATTTGTACAATCGTATCAAATTATTTGCTCATTAACTTACCCAAACCATTTGTTTATCAAACTCCTTCAAACCATTTGTACAATCACATTTCACCAACCATTTGTGTATCACGATTACATATAGACTAAGTTTACCAAAACCTCGACATTATTTTGCTACGATCTCTCTACCAAATCCAAACCCGGTTCTACACAACCCGAGAATAACATGTACTTAAGACATGACGGTATAGCAACTTCGACTAGACATTCTAGAAGCTACAGGACTTATATGAAAATGTGTAACCATCTGTTGGAAAGGTATTTCCAAGGGCTACGACTTTCATGTTTAGTGAAAAACCCTGATCTTGCCATAACATATTCGAAAATGGCCTTGAAGTTCGATGCATACATAAACAAATTTTTGCACGCATATTAAAGCAAGATGAACGACAGCGGTTCATCTTCTTCCTTTAGTTATTTGTTCAAAACTATATTCAGACTTTCCTCCTCCCTTATTCATCCTCAATAGACCATTCCTCTTCACAAAACCAAGTCCATCATCCTCACAAAGAAGAGAGGAGTGGTTGAAGACATCAAATCCCTAGGACAAGGTCCTAGCATGGTCTCTTTCTGGGAGATCTTCCTCTAGCAAGTCAAACTCTTTTAAGTCGACATCTCTCCTAGATAATAACAAAAAATCTTACACCAAGAGAGAGGGTAGGAAGCTCACCTCGTTTCCGGCCATGGATCTTGTTATCCTTCTCGGCGGCATCTTCTCCTCGTTGGTGTTGTTCTTCACGGAAAGGAACAGTCTTTACTCCAGCAAAATCCATCACCGGCAGCTTTCCCTCTTCCGATGGTTTCGGCACAGGTAATTATTTGTCAAGAAGTGAAGTGACGGCTTGGGTTTTCCGTAAGTCCCCAATTATAGGAAGAATTAGGGTTAGACCGACTGCCACGTGTCACCCTAGTATTGGACCTCCCATTATTATTTAAATTAAGTCTTGTCGAAAAGACCGGATCCTAATAAGTAAATTGGCGCATTTCCTTAAAACCCAGTTCAGCCCATTCTCATGAACCCACAACACAGTCTACCGAAAATGTATTAAGCCAAAATCATCGTGTATACCATACACACTCTGAAAGTATCTAGTGTCAACCTAATCAACTTATAGGGGGGAATAGGTATCGTGCAATCTTTTGCGGAATTAAACTAACCTGCATAAGTAAGCAAACAAAACACAGAAAACACACAGAATTATAGTGGTTCCCCGAGTTGGGTACGTCCACTTCCCCCTTCGACCTATCTCCCACCAAGGGACGACTCAGTCACTTCTCCAAACGAATTGAAATCCAATCCTCACACTAGGAGCAACGCTCCCCTAACCACGGAAGGAACCCTTCCAACAACGGAGTCATAACTCCACCACAACGGGTTGCACCCAACCCTAATAAATAGGAATAAAAATTCCTTTATAACAAAATTGAATGTAACTAAAAATACAAACAATGCTTTATGGAGATTCTGATGTTCTTCTTCGTTAATTGAAGCTGGCACAAAAAGTACGAAGAGTCCATAACTGGATTTCTCACTCTGAATGGATCTTGTCAAGATCGGCGGCGGCAAGCAAGTGCGGCGACGATGCTTTGTAAATCCAAACTTCTTGACGAAGCAAGCTAGATCTTTGAACGATCTCAGTCGGATCAAACGTCTCAATCGATTCGGAAGGGAGAACAAGTCTCGTTCAACGAATCGGAAGACAAGAGATCTCGAGAGAGACACGTGATACTGGCTGCTTGCCTCAGTGCTGTTGTCGAGCGATCAGAGACGAGCCGAGATCAGCGACGGCGACAACCTTGCGAGCGGCGACGTGCGATCGGCGGATTCCGCGATCGGCTAGGTCACGGCCGACTTCTTCTGTATTTCGTATTCCGATGTATATTGAGTTTCAAAATACTCATGTATTTTTACCAGGAGCCAACCCTAAGAGTTGTTGTGGGCCCCACGAGGAGAAGCCCTAGCCCCGGCCGAAATAGCGCATGGCGTCCTTGACCGATCCAGCGAGCGGCGAAATATGCCTAAGGTAAAATCGGCGGGAGTCGTTGGTGATTCTCGTCGATGTCGGCGGGAATCACTTCCGACTCCCGTCGATTCTTCCTTGGCAAAATTTCTTAATTTTGCCGACCGGAAGTAGTCGGCAGGAGTCACTTAGTGATTCCCGTCGAAGTCAGCGGGAATCACTAACGACTCCCGTCTATTCTTACTTGGAAGAATTTTCCTCCTTCCTTCTTTTGATAGCTTGGTCTTTGATCCATCCTTGCTCTTTCTTCTGCTCTTGATCTACCTTGACCATGTACTTGAAAATAAGTACACTCCAATAGAGAGAGAACACGTGGATCAACACATTGATCTACACAACGAGGGATTACGTTGCACAGACCCGTGTATATTGACTCACTGCACTCTGACATTGGTGTGTACTTAGTATGGAATAGCTGCAAGCACAACTTGACATAAGAACGTCAAATATCTTGTGAATCCATCTTAGCTTGAATGGCGTCTTCTTCAAATCTGGGTAATTGTTGATGCAATACCCAACAATCTCCCCCTATTTGAAGAAGCCAAAATCCTACTAGCTAAGATGAATTACACTAAACACAAAGATATATATATAAGTGTATGCGAGACAAGAAATCATAATAATAAAGTTTCACGCATTCAAAACAGAAATTGAATCAGCATATAATCATATATATATATATATCCAAAGTGTTTTTCAAATTTAAGAACAGAAGTACATGCATAATGAATATTAATCATTTGGGTTCCTTGTTTTTCCTCTCCTTTGCCTCAGCTTCTCTTTGCTGTTTTGCCAGGAACTTCTTGCTTTGCCTTTCAAAATATTCCTTTGGCTTTGGGTAGTACCTTGGGGGAGGAGCTTTGTTTTCAATTGTATTTATCCTGAAGAATACATTTCTTTTTGCCTCAAATTCTTTGTACATTTCCCATTCGTACTGACTATAGACTTCATTCCTGTTAAGCTCTCCCCGATCTTGTAGCGTGAACATATCAAGTATGATGCTCCTAGAGACGGGACTCCATCGTTCATTTTTGACTTCGCTTTCCTTTCTTCTTAGTTTCATCTCTGCTGGATTGTCTTTAGAGGTTCCTTCTTGAAGCTTTCTCTTCCCTTTCGCAATCGCGTCTTGATCAAAGAATGCAATGTTAGCAGCTTTGGCAGCAGCTTTAGCAGCCTTTTTGGCATCAGCTTCACTTAAGGGAGCATCCTCAGCCATAGCAACAACAACAATAGGAGCAATATCAGGAGCATCAGCAGTAACATCATCAGTGGCTGTAGTTACCTCAGGATCAACAGCAGCCATATCTGGCTGAGGAATAGGAATGCCTAACGCTTGTTGAACGAGCCAATGACAACTTTTAAATACATATTCGTTTGATTGTTTGAAGTTGTCGACTATGATTTTCTCAAGCCCTGCCATCTTAGCTACATACTCCTTCTCCCCCTTTTTGGCTTCTGGTGCTATTGAGTTTGCATAAGAGTGCAGTGACTCATCTGTATGCTTCAAATTCTTAGCGAAATCGTCCATCAAGGTTTGTTGATTTGTGTTGAGGGCGACCATGTTGGCATCGAATAGTTTGATGTTTTTGCCCACGACATGAGCATTTTGATTGACCACCGCCAGGTCATCTGTGGTCTTCTTTAGCCCTTGCATTAGAAGAGTGACGGCATTGCCAGGCTTAGTATACTTGGCTTCAAATCTTTCTTCCATCTTATCCATCTTGTGATTTATCTCCACTATGTTATTTAGCATCAGATCTTCTAATTGCTTTATTTGTTTGAGTACTTTATTGTGAGAATGTTCAAAAGATATCTTCAGCTCGTCTACTATACCTTGAATCACGTGCACAGTGTGATTGGTTAGGCTTGTTCCTAACTGATGTTCTTGATGTATAACCTGGTCAGGTCCTGGAGTGAGATGGTTCTGAGAGTCATGACTTTCCTCTTCAGATTCACCTGTGGAGCTCAATAAACTTACATTCTCCTTTGGAGGGAATGAAGCTGCATCTGCCATGGAGTTTATCATGTTGCCATATTTTCTCATCTCCCTATAAAGCAGAGTATCAATTGACACTTGAGGCCTTGAGGTATCCCCCTCAACCATAGCACCAGTCATGTCAGGAACCTTTATCTGAATCTGTTCCTCAGAAAGTAGTTCAGAATCAACCTCCAGCACAGCCACATCA
The DNA here is from genome assembly GCA_039513925.1 of Platanthera zijinensis. Lineage (NCBI taxonomy): Eukaryota > Viridiplantae > Streptophyta > Magnoliopsida > Asparagales > Orchidaceae > Platanthera > Platanthera zijinensis. The sequence goes on along the minus strand of CM077078.1, from coordinate 247,079,152 downwards.
TTATCAGCCTGCTCATCCTCAAGATCCTCAGCAATATGCTTTTCAGGGGAATTCACATCATTTTCACCATCAGTAATATCTGCAACATCATCCTCTTCTTCCTCCTCTTCAGTCTCATCAGTAGCAAGGGTTTCCACTGCATCCTTAGCGATGAGGGAAATATCAGTTATATAATTTACTTGTTCTGGGACTGAGGCTTCTGGAATGAGGGCAGCAGAAGGATTGAGTAGTGACTCCCCCTCAGTTCCTGCATTCAGCAGATCAGGAACTTCATTGGGCTCAACCGAAAGATTTGTGAACTCAGGAGCTCTGTCATCCTCATAAACACGTGTTGCATGAGCTCTCCCTGGGATAAGGATTCTTCTTTCCCACCTGTCGAAGATGTTGGAGTCCATCTTCTTCAGATAGTGAAGGGGAACTCCCCTAGTCATATCAAACTTATCTCCATCCATCTGGTTTAGATAGAGACTAATGATTCGTCCGAAGTTTCGGGTGCGTAGAGTATCTTTTATTTTTTCAAACAGCATGGCCCCCCAGTTCATCTTCTTTCTGCACACAATGGCTATCAGGCTCTTAAACATGTCACCTGAGATGTGATCATGGGAGCCTGGCTTGCAGATCAGTACTTTCCCTATGATATCTGACAGAATCTTTCCTTCGTCATTCATATCCTTGCGTTTAATGGCCCTAGTCCCTCGAGTCAATCCACAGAATATCAAGGTCCTTGTATGATCATCTTCTTCTTGATAGTCCTCTTGCTCGGAGCTGGAGAGCTGGAGATGATGGGACAGTCTTGTAGCCATCATCTTTATCTTGAGGCCTGTTATCTTACTCTTTATCATTGTGTCCTCGTGATGCAACTTAGAGTTGGCGAAAAACTCTAGTACTTCCTTGTCGAGGATCTTGCACGGGTGCTCGAGAATGAAAGAGAGTCCGGCTTGTTCCAGCATCAGAATGATATTTCTGAACTCGTCTGAGGCATGAGCAATGCCTGTCCTCACTAATTCACTTCCAGTGAGTAGCCCGATCGTTGTTCGAGGAGCCATTTTGAACCTAAGCGAGTTAAACCCAAGGTGTTAACTCTTTCTAAATTTAGAATTAGCAAGAATTGAACTATCTAGTGGGATGATCCCTGTGAAAGAAGAACTTACAACTTTAGTTCTTAGCTTAGAGATCAACGAGGAGGCCACCCTTGCAAATGCACAGGTGAGGAGGCTTTGAGAGATAGCAAGTCGACAGCAACCTTGCTAGAGAGCTGTCGAGGGAATGGAGGTTCAATCCTAGTTGGGAGTGATGATGGAGAGCTTCACTGATGAATAAACGAGCTTATGAGAAAAGTGATAGTTCGAAATCTTCTAGGACAACTTCGACGGTTACCTTTTTCTCTAGGAGGGTGCAAGGGCACGGAAGGGTAGAAGGCGGTGAGTAGTTGCAGCCCTAGGGTTGGCGTCGAATGAGGCTGATGACGACGAGACGCTTGAGTCGGGGCTGGAGAGCTGGCGAGCTAACGTCGACGGGTGCTGAGCTTGTGTCGACGGGTGCGGAAGGCTAGAGTCGATGGGAGTGTTCCAGTCGACGGGTGCGAAAGGCTAGAGTCGACTGAGCTTCTTGTCTAGTCGACGGGAGAGAGGTTTGATTGACGGGAAGCTGAAGGGTCGGGATATATAGAGCTTCACTTATAGAGAGTCCGAAGTCTTCCGCCAATTTATAACGAAGGGTCGGGATATATGACGGGGCCGATTTTCAGAATTTGAAACCTAGGGTCTGCTCTTGCACTTTTGAAAACTTAACATCGACAGGTATAGTTGATTTCCTTTTTCTTCTAAATGATGCATTATAATTTTCATGTTATAATCCCTAAGTCGAGTTAGATGGATGTTTAACATTAGAATTAACCACTGACTTTTTCTCAGAGAGTTCAAAATATAATAACTATAATTGCAACTATTGGTATAAGTCCTTTGAGATTTGCCAGACCATGTGACACCCACTTTCACAGATTATCAAAGTTTTGAAAGTTTTTCAGTTTCCAAGATGAGGATCATATGGTTATTTGCTTGTGTGTCCTTCCGTTCAAGGTGTGTATCTATATATATATCTGTATATATATCTACGCAATGCGATTCAATTATCTAATTTGAATGCGCGTACCTGGGATTACCAGGATGATCATTCAGATCCACTATTTGGAGCATGGAGAGTGTCATGTACATGAAGGACAATGTAGTTATCATTATATCTTTTCCCATGTTCCTTGTTCAAGAACAAGCCTGGAACATCTCTTGTCCAAGTCCCATCATGTTCATGGGTACTTAGACTATCCTGCAAAATAAAATTACCTTACCTTAGTAACCCAATAGGTATTGGTTCCTAGGTTCTTGTCAGTATAAAATGCAGCATGCCTTCCGACAGGATATCTGACAGGAAGGCTGTCTCTTGTCGGAGGATGTGGATATACCCTTGCCCTTGGCACGGAAGGATTGTGCCAACAGTCTATGGCAAAGTGACCCACCCTGCCACAGCACCAACACTCATGAATATTGTACCTCCTTTTCTGACCGGATCTACTAACGGAGTTAGTCACGATTCTAGGTCTGTAAGGGGCAGAGTTGGTTCTGCTCTCAGATTTTACCTTTCCACCGAGACTCGAGGTGGGTCTGATGGTGAATATATATGTGGGGAGTATCATGAGGCTTGGGAGGTTATGCTTTCTTTTCAGCCAGCACACATCCGGGGGCCCCAGTGATGCTTGCTACATGTTTCCCAACTCCCTTTCCATATGTCCTAGGGTGGGAAGATATCCTGTGAGAGCTGGTTCTTGCAATATCATGAAGTGTGGGGGCTGAGGCCGTAAATACAAACGGTTCATGATGAGCCATGTGTATTTTCTCACGGGTATCCATAACAGCACTTGCACTATGGGTGTTTCCACATAAGGGCCGACCATTCTTGCTGTGTGGGGGGTCTGTAAATAGTTTCCCCATTTCTCCACGAATTTATAATTCGCGAGATCCACCCGTTTTCTTCCTTTCTCTTAATAGCATCTACCTTGGAAAAATTTGATACTATCTTCTTCTCGGTCTTTAGATAAAACTCTAGATCCGAGATCTTTGAGTCCTTCACCTTGATGGATTCCAATTGGAGGTCCATCATGGTCCTCAACTGAGCAATTTCCTTAGCTTGTTTCTCAACAAGCAAGTTGATCTCCTGAAGGGCTCTTCGAAGGGAATCTAGAGTTTAAATCTGTTGATCAAAGATGCCAATATCCCTGGCATCAACTGATGGACAATCCTCCAAACTTCTCCTGTCTTCAAGAGATACATGTGGGAAAGAGCAAGAGGAGGAAGATACCTGGTCCTGATTTGGCTGATCAGGGTTAGATTTATGGTTTGCAGAAGCTGATGTTTCCTCTTCATAACAACTGCATTCCTAAATCTCTTCTTCAGTCTCTGATAGAGACATGGGAGCCCTGATTTTGAAATGTTGTTCTTGACTTTCATCTTCATAGATGCGGACCCCCACGTATGCTTCATCTTCTTGCTGGCATTCAGTCCAGGCAGTCTTCTTTCCCTCCATGAAGTCAGAGATTGTTTCCTACATGGACTTTGCTGTCTTACACTTATCCAACCTTGTAAGAGATGATCCTGATAGAATATCAGAAATGATCTGTCAAACCAGCTTGTCCAAGTTGAATAGTGAGAACTCAGTTTCAGACATCTCAGCGGGACTCTTTGGGATTTGGAGATCTTCTCCAGAGTCAGAAGCCTTCATGGGAATGAAGGGACCCTCTTCCACAATATATAAAGCACGGGGGTCAATGGCTTCCAGATGAAACTGAACTCTCATTTTCCAAATGGGGAAATATTCTTTTGTGCATGTAGGCAGTCTCAGGGGAGAGACATATGTGTATAGCTCCATGCTTGAATCTTGTTTTCTTCTCGACACTAGACACAGGATCTTACTCAAGGTGTTAACCTTATTGATGAGCAACCTCCCTCTGATACCACTTGAAAGTATCTAGTGTCTACCTAATCAACCTATAGGGGGGAATAGGTGTCGTGCAGTCTTTTGCGGAATTAAACTAACCTGCCAAGTAAGCAAACAAAACACAGAAAACACACAAATTATTATAGTGGTTCCCCGAGTTGGGTACATCCACTTTCCCCCTTCGACCTATCTCCCACCAAGGGATGACTCGGTCACTTCTCTAAACGGATTGAAATCCAATCCTCACACTAGGAGCAACGCTCCCCTAACCACGGAAGGAACCCTTCCAACAACGGAGTCACAACTCCACCACAACGGGTTGCACCCAACCCTTAAAAATAGGAATGAAAATTCCTTTACAACAAAATTGAATGTAAATAAAAATATAAACAATGCTTTATGGAGATTCTGATGTCCTTCTTCGTTCATTGAAGCTTTCACGAAAAGTACGAAGAGTCCACAACGGGATTTCTCACTTGGAATGGATCTTATCAAGATCGGCGGCGGCAAGCAAGTGTGGCGGCGATGCTTTGTAAATCCAAACTTCTTGACAAAGCAAGCTAGGCCTTCGAACGATCTCAGTTGGATCAAACGCCTCAACCGATTCGGAAGGGAGAACAAGTCTTGTTCAACGAATCGGAAGACAAGAGATCTCGAGAGAGACACGTGAGACCGGCTGCTTGCCTCGGTGCTGTCGTCGAGCGATCAGAGATGAGCCGAGATCAGCGGCGGCGACAACCTTGCGAGCGGCGACGTGCGATAGGCGGATTCCGTGATCGGCTAGGTCACGGCCGACTTCTTCTGTATTTCTTATTCCGATGTATATTGAGTTTCAAAATACTCATGTATTTATACTAGGAGCCAACCCTAAGAGCCGTTGTGGGGCCCACGAGGAGAAGCCCTAGCCCCGGCCGAAACAGCGTACAGCGTCCTGGACCGGTCCAGTGAGCGGAGGAATATGCCTAAGGCAAAATCGGCGGGAGTCGTTGGTGATTCCCGTCGATGTCGGCGGGAATCACTTCCGACTCCCGTCGATTCTGCCTTGGCGGAATTTCTGACTTTTGCCGGCCGGAAGTAGTCGGCAGGAGTCACTTAGTGATTTCCGTCGAAGTCAGCGGGAATCACTAACGACTCCCGTTGATTCTTACTTGGAAGAATTTTCCTCCTTCCTTCTTTTGATAGCTTGGTCTTTGATCCATCCTTGATCCTTCTTCTGCTCTTGATCTACCTTGACCCTGTACTTGAAAATAATTACACTCCAATAGAGAGAACACATGTGGATCAACACACTGATCTACACAACGAGGGATTACGTTGCGCAGACCCGTGTATATTGACCCACTGCACTCTGACATTGATGTGTACTTAGCATGGAATAGCTGCAAGCACAACTTGACATAAGAACGTCAAATACCTTGTGAATCCATCTTAGCTTGACTGGAGTCTTCTTCAAATCCGGGTAATTGTGGATACAATACTCAACACACTCGATGAATCGTCGAGATTCATCATGATCACTCAACTCCTATAAAGTCCAGTCAAAATCGTTGAGTATACAAGACAATTCATCGAATGTCGTCGAGTTTACTCGATACACTTGACGCTTCGTTGAGTGGCATCGAGTTCACTCAAGCCCTATTGTATCTAGAATAATTCTAAGTTAAACACTAAACGCCTAATCGAATGGCGTTGACACAACTCAACGCTCTTGACGCTTTCTGAGTCCAGAAATATTCTAAGTTAAATCACTCAATACCACATCAAATGGCGTTGAGACCACTCAACGCTCTCGATGCTTTCTGAGTCCAAAAATATTCTAAGTTATATTTCGCCGAGTGGAGTTGAGGCCACTCAACGCACTCGATGCTTTTTGAATCCAGGATAATTTCTAAGTTAAACTGGATTAGCGTTGAGATCACTCAACGCACTCAACGCCTGGTGGATCCAGAGCAATTTTCTAAGTTAAACTGGAATAGCGTTGAGACCACTCAATGCCTGGTGGATCCAGAGCAATTTTCTAAGTTAAACAGGAATAGCGTTGAGACCACTCAACACACTCAACACCTGGTGGATCCAGAGCAATTTTCTTAGTTAAACTAGAATGGCGTTGAGTCACACAACACACTCAATGCCTGATTGAGTCCAGAATTCTTGTAAGTAAAATTTGCCCTATTAGTTGAGTATCACTTGACGCCTGTTACCGATGCGCCCCGAGCTTGAGTCAGCTTTCTTGACTCAAAACGCGTGTGAGGGGTCTAGCAAAAAATGGGACATTACACTATATCACATGAGGGGGTTAGTAGCCGATATGCAATAAAGGAGCCCGTGTAGGGACTCGGGCTACGATAACTCCACGACTCAAGGACTTTTATCGGTGTTAAAGTGATTTGCTCTATTGCTCAGGAGATAGCCAAAGAATTAAATGTACCAATATCTACAAGAACGAAGGGAAATTCAAAAGAGATGACGATCTTCTCTATCAAGTTGGGAGGTTGGCATCCAGATCTGTTCCTGATAGTTCCTCCAGTCGGAGGAGAGATGCAATTGGGGGTAGCTAGGCAGACATACAAGGGGGAGTTGATCTCGGCCGTCAATGCAGGGGCTTGGTATTATAAGGACGCTTAAATCCTGAAGCAATGTCCCATCGTCTGCCCCGGGTTATTTAGGAGAAATAGGTCGAAGGCTCATTTCCCAATCTGACCGTGGAGACCGCTTCCAGCTCTACCACCTGGCTATCGAGGCCATCGTACAAGCGAAGGAAAATTTCCCTCGGCGGGAGTCCTACAGGACACACACTTGAGTCAACCACCCTTCCGCGAACTTGCATCTTTCAGAGCTCGGCAGGTTATCCCTCCTTGATATCAATAAAGATGTGTCCTATACCACAGGACAAACAATTGCTAAGAGCGGGCATTTTAGTCTTCTCAAAGACCGATGATGCCTTTGCACAAGGTATCACTTTAAGAGGTCGATCCTTCATCAAATTTAGGAGGTTAGCATCCAAACTTGTTCCTGATAGTTCCTCCAGTCAGAGGAGAGATGCAATCGGGGGTAGCTAGGCTGGCAAGTAAGGGGGGAGCTGATCTCAGCCATCAATGCAGGGGCTCGGCCTTACAAGGATGCTTAAATCCCGAAGCATCATCCCATCGTCTACCCTGGGCTACTTAGGAGAAACAAGTTGAGCGCAGGTTTCCTAAATCGATAGTAGAGTTAGACTTCACTGCTTCTAGCTTATCTTAAGATGAATCCACACAAATAAGATAACTCGCAACCACCCGTGGCTCCGGAGACAAGGAAATGTATAAATTGAAATGTGATTACAAGTAAGCAACTACAAGTTACCGCTAAGGGTAGACCCTTTTCATGTCATCCCCGCTCCAAGTACTCCCCAGTTGCTCTACTTCTTGGTCTTGCAGACGATAGCCTACAGTGGCTAGGGCTTCCTACACGATGAAAGGTCCTTCCCAGTTGGGATGCAGCTTGCCAACGGCAGCTCCCCTTCCTATAGCATCCACCTTCTTCATGACCAAGTCTTCTGTGAGGAAATGTTTAAGGCGAACATTTTTGTCGAAGTGCTTTGCCATCCGTCTCTTGATTTTCTCCTAGCGGATGGAGGCCAAGTCACGAAGTTCCTCGACATAGTCCAGCGAGAACACCACTCTTCGTTGCCTTCTCCTTTTGCTATGACCCTCGAAATCCGAATCTCAAAATCGACAGGGATGAGCGCCTCAGACCCATGGGAAAACTTGAAAGGTGCTTTCCCCATGGTCGAGTTAGGAGTTGTTCTCAGAGCCCATAAGATCGGGGGGAGTTGCTCTGCCCAGTTTCCCTTCAGATTGGTGACCTTCTTCTACAGGAGGTTGACGATCAGCTTGTTGACAACTTCTACCTGTCCATTGCTCCGAGGATGATGTATAGAAGCAAATTGAAGATCAGTCCCTGGCTGCTTGCAGAAGTCCTCCAGCTCCAAGCTGGTAAACTGCGGGTCACTATCGGTGACGATGGCGAGAGGAATCTCGAACCTACAAGCAATCTCACTCTAGATGAAGTTCTTCATGATCTGAGAAGTGTTCTTGGCAAGGGAATTTGCCTTGATCCACTTAGATAAATAATCGATCAAGACGAGAACTAACTTCCTTTGTTCGCTGGTTTGGGGGAAAGGGCCAATCAAATCCATTCCACATATGGCGAAGGGCCGGGGAGCGGTGATTGAACGAAGCTGCTGAGCTGGCTTCAACTGAAGAGGCGTGAAAAGCTGACACTTGGAACACTTCTTCGAGAAAGCTTCTGCATCCGTCTGAATGGTCGTCCAGAAGTAGTCATGCATTAGAATTATCTGCTCTGTTGTTTGAGTTCTTGTAATGCCTCGAAAATCGTAAACAAACCGGTCGCGTCCTAAGGAATTTTTGGTGCCTAAATAAGGGCACACAGTCTGGGACACGGGCGTGTCCAAGGTCGTGTCCTTCTGTGTTGGCATGGCTGTCTCCAGTAAAGAACACGACAGGAAACACGATTTTGGAACAGTATTGATACGGGTGTGTCAGGGGTGACACGGGCGTGTCCTTACCCGTGTCACCACCCGTGTCCTTCTTAGGTTGAAAACTTGGGGTGTGTTATCAGGAGTGCACGGCCGAGTTACACGGGCGTGTACTGATCGACACAGGTGTGTCCCATTTTACACGGGCATGTCCTTGCCCATGTCCACCAAGCAATGTGACGGTTGGCGTGGCAGTTATCTGTGACACGCCCCAGGTCACGGGCATATCGGGACCCGACACGGGCATGTCGGGACCCGACACGGGCGTGTCAGGTTGAGACACGGGTGTGCCTCAACCCGTGTCTTTTTCTATGCTCGGCGATCCACTTAGGAATGAAAATACACTTGTTTGGAGGAACCTGAGTGTTCCAAAGATTGCTTTTAGCAATCTGTATGTCGCCTAATCGATGATTATGCTATATAGGTGACTAGGAGTGGTGCGGGGAAGTCGCAAGGTCAGCACTCCATGGAGAGTAGTGCACTTAACAATGTGCCTTAGACCCTTCTTTTTATTGAAACCATAAGAAGGATAGTTGAAGTGGTGTTCGCTGTGACTAAAGCATAACTTGGAGGGCAAGTGCAGCCCCCTGTCCCTGGGGTTGATTCAACACTGAGTGGTGTGATGGAACAACTGGCATGTATAAGACCTTTGGATCAGCAGTTGAACATGATTTTTGTGCATAGGAACGTACTCAGTTGAGGAGTATTTGCAGGCATTTCTTATCATAAGGCGCTACCCAGGGTTTGAGTCTGAGAACAAGCAGACTATAACTAGTAGATTCTACAACGGTCTGCGCGATGAATTATGACTGCTACTCATAGGACCAAAGCTATATGGATTCCGAGCGTTAGTGGAGTCGGCTAGAGCTTTGGAAGCAGATCTGGCCAGAATCAACCAGACGTCAGTGTTCAGGTAACCAAACTCCCAAGGCCCCGTAAAGTATGTATACCGAAAGAGGAGTAAAGTGAGGCCTGAAGTACCTACTAGTCAAGCTCCATATTACAGTTATAAATGTGGAATGTTTGGTTACTTTGCCCGAGATTGTCGTAAAGACGATCCGAGGACAGAGAAGATTATGAAGAGAGTCCAAGAGAAGAAAGACTCAAGTGCAAAGAAGACAGAGTTCAATGTGCTGACCTCCTCAAAGTCCCGTTTCCGTAGATGGTATAAGAAGGCTAGGATTTCGGGTCTAGTTCCTTCTTTTGGTGCATCTGGAACAACTATTGGACGAGACTCGGACGCATGCTTTTACTGTGGGAAGCTGGGACACTTTTCCCGAGAGTGTCAGAGTCGACGTCTGAAGTCCGAGAAGAAGCCTAGAGCAACCTACGAGGAGAAGGGCAAGGGGTTGGAGTCAACTACATCTCAATATGCTCTACCCCAACCTAGAGTGTACAGCTTTGGCAATCAAGAGGCCATGGAACATGCTTATATGGTGACAGGTATGGTTTAATTTTTGGTAGGTCAGCTTTAGATACTTATTGCCTTACGCATGTTAGCCTATGATTGGTTGTGATAGGATTTGTATTGATTTTCTGAATGTCCGGTGAAAGCATTGTTCGTCATTGGAACTTCCCATTCCTTTTTGTCCGAAGGATGTGTATCGCGCATCGGAGTTCCTTCTTCGATGGCAAGAGACAAATCGAAAGTACTGCTGCCTAATGGGTGCTCTATACATGTGAATAGAGTCGGTTGTATGGAGTTACGGATAGGGAGTCAGGAGTTTGACTTGCAAGCGTCGCTATTGTTGTTTTTAGAATTCGATGTAATCTTTGGTATGGACTGGCTCTCGAAGCAGCGTGCGTACATAAATTTCAACCGTAAGGTGGTCAAATTGGTACTAGCTATAGGTTGTGAGATTTCAGAACTAAAGTACAACTTCAAGAGCTGGTGGAACAGGGTTATGTGCATCCAAGTTTATTGCCTTGGAGCACACCGGTCCTCTTGTTAAAAGGAGGATGGAAGCTTACAACTCTGTAGTGGTTACTAGAAGTTGATTAAGTTAACAAAAAACAATAAGTATCCAATCCCAAGAATTGATGATCTGTTCGATCAACTCGTTGGGTCAAATGTGTACTCAAGTTGGATCTGAAATTCGGATACTATTAATTGTTGTTAAGGGAAAGTGGCATTCCCAAAACGGCATGCAGCACACGATATGGGTGTTATGAGTTCATCGTCATGCCACTTGTGCTGACAAATGCACAGTCCGTGTTTATGGATTTGATGAATAGGGCGTTCAGTGAGTACCTGAACCAGTTCGTGATAACTTTTATCGACGACATACTGGTATACTTTCAGTATGAGGGTGATCATTACAAGCATCTGAATTTGGTATTGGAGACATTGAGGAGAAATCAGTTGTATACCAAGTTCTCCAAGTGCGAGCTTTAGTTACCCTCATGAGCATTTCTTGGTCACGTCTTGAGTGGAGAAAGTATCATGATAGATCCGTCGAAGATATTTGCGATATGAGAGTTGCCTTTGTTGTCTATGTTGGCGAAAAGTCCAAAGTTTAGGGTGGCTAGTTCAGACGCTTCATAGAGAACTTCTAGTGGAAAGCATTACCCCTCACGACTTTGTCGAAGAAAGATCAAAAGTTTGTGTGGTCGCTGGAGTGTGCACAAGCTTTCAAAGAGCTAAAAGTTGGTTGACCTCGGTAACTATTCTATGTTCACCGAGTGGGACCGAAGGATTTAAGATTTACAGCGATGCTTAGGGCAGTAACTTGTGTTGTGTTCTGCTAAAGTATAGGAGTGTAATAACATATAACTCGCATTAGCTAGTTGTACGCGAGAGGATTTATCCGGTCCATGACATGGAGTTAGCGGGCGTGATATTCGCCCTAAAGCTGTAAATACACTATCTATACGGTGTGAAGGTCGATATCTAAATCGATCACAAGAGCCTGAAGTACTTAATGGATCAAAAGGACTTAAACATGTGGCAGCGGAGGTGGATGGAGTTCCTGGGGGACTACGCCTTCGACATACGTTTTGGCTAGTTATTTTGAGGAATTGGAGATCTCTTGTGTTGACAAGCAGACTAGTGCCGAGGCAAAATTGTATTGGACAGAGGTGCAGTATGATCTAGCTGATAGGATTTTGCGGGCTTTGGTTCAGAATAGCAGCATAAAGCAGATCTTAGATGAATCTTTGCATGGGTCAAATTCCAAATTTGCTGTTGAGGATGAGCTGCTTAGGAGGGATGGTCGCCAATGCGTCCCTAGTGCGGATAATCTTCGGGAGGAGTTGATGTACGAGGCTCATCATACCAAGTACTCAATCCACCTGGGGAGTACGAAGATGTCTAAAGACATGAAGAAGTTGTTTTGGTGGCCAGGATTAAAGAAGGATGTAGCACTTTATGTGGCCAAGTGCCAAACATGTGCCTTGGTGAAGGCAGAGTGCCAGAAGCCCGGAGGTTTCTTGAAGTCCTTGTCGATCCCGGAGTGGAAGTTTGCCGAAATTTCTATGGATTTTGTGCATGGTTTGCCAAAGTCGCAGAGGGGAAATGACGCCATCTGGGTTGTCGTTGATAGATTGACAAAAGTGCCGCACTTCATTCCGAATAGGAAGGAAGATCCGGTGGAAAAGTTAACCAAACTTTATGTGGATAACATTGTACGATTGCATGGCATGCGCCGCAGTATTGTTAGTGACCGATATGGACGCTTCACGTCAAATGACTGGAGGCTAGTGCATAGATTGTTGGGAACTAAGTAGAGTTTCAGCACAGCCTACCATCCGTAAATGGATGGTCAGACTGAGAGGGCCAACAAAATGATGAGGACATGCTTCGCATGTGCGTCTTGGATTTCAGAAAGAAGTGGGAAGATCACCTGTACATGGTGGAGTTTGCATATAACAATGGCTATCAAGCGAGTATTGTAATGGCGCCTTTCGAGGCCTTGTATGGGGGAAGTGTCGCACGCCGTTGTCTTGGTTGGAGACAGGCGAGTTTAAGTTATACAAATGTCAAGCGGTGGAAGACTCCACTTCAATGATACGTACAATTCAGAAACGGTTGAAGATCGCTAAGGACAGGCAGGCAAAATACTATAATGCCAAGCATAGGAATGTGGATTTTGGTGTTGGCGACTGGGTGTATTTGAAAAACAAGACGTTCAATGGTGTCTCGCGAGTTCGACGCCTAAAGAGGCTGAGTCTGAGGTACCTTGGACCGTTTGAGATCCTAGAGCGGATTGGTGAAGCAGCGTATCGACTGAAGTTGTCAATGGAGTTGAGTGGGCTACACGATGTATTCCATATATCGATGTTGTGGAAGGCGGTGCAAGAGCCTTCGCAGGTGGTTGCGGTCGATCAAGTGTCGGTTGATCGTGGGTTGATGACGAAGGTCAAGCCCGTATGCATTGAAGACTTTGAAGTCAAACGACTCTACAATAAAAAGATCAGAATGGTTAAAGTCAATTGGGATAATTGTGGTCATGAGGAGCTTTCATGGGAACGAGAGCAGATTATGTTGGAGGAATACCCCGTGTTATTCCGCTTAGGTAAAATTTAGGTTATGTACTTTTACCTAATTTCGGGACGAAATACTTTTAAGGGGGGAGATTTGTAACGCCCCGAAAATCGTAAACGAACTGGTCGCGTCCTAAGGAATTTTTGGTGCCTGAATAGGGGCACACGACCTGGGACACGGACGTTTCCAAGGTCGTGTCCTTCATTATTGGTCGGGCTGTGTCCAGTAAAGAACACGGCAGGAAACACGGCAGGAAACACGGTTTTGGAACAGTATCGACACGGGCGTGTCAGGAGTGACATGAGCGTGTCCTTACCCGTGTTACCACCCGTGTCCTTCTTGGGTTGAAAACCAGGGGTGTGTTGCTGCACGGAGGGTTACACGGGCGTGTATTGATCGACACGGGCGTATCCCATTTTACACGGGCATGTCCTTGCCCGTGTCCACCAAGCGATGCGACGGTTGGTATAGCGGTTATCTGTGACACGCCCCAAGGTCACGGGCGTGTCAGGTTGAGACACGGGTGTGTCTCAACCCGTGTCTTTTTTTGTGCTTGACGATTGTGCCTGGATCGGGGCACACGGTCATGTGCAAGGCCGTGTTCGGCCCAGGATTGAGAGATTTCAGGTGAATCCGAGCCATTCGTTTTCTTTAAACAAGATCTGACGGCCTAGATGTGTTTCTGCTTTAATAAGGCCGGGAATAGAGGATTAATTCTTCATTATCTCTTAAGCATTATCTTTCTAATGAGTTAGAGAGAGGAGAGATAGGTTGAGGAAGTAAGAGGAGGAATCCGGCCGCCTGCGGAGCATCGGAGCACCGAGTCGAGAACCAAGACCGGATCTGCGGAGGAAAGTCCCTTGCGAAGCATTCCATCCGGATAGATTTCCATGGCGCAAAAGCGAACTTCAAGGGTAACAATTCTCTACTTGAGCATATGAATCTCTCTTTCTTTCTACATGGGAAACCCGCTCCCGTGAGTGAGCGGTGAGTGTGTGGTGCTCCTTGGGGTAGATGTGAATAGTCCCCCATTTATTGCATATAGAGTTCGGAATCGAAGTACGGACATAGGCATTGTGTGTAAAGCCTACCCGGATGTGTTGGTAGGGATCTATGATGTTACATATTGTATGGATTGCCATAGAAGACTTTATGTTATGTGTTTTTCTGGTTTCTACACGGTAGATTGCAGTAGGGATCCTTGGGGATTAACTCCAAGACGCACCCGGAAAACTGAGCGGAAACGTAGTTCTGCTAACTTGGCGGCTGGGGAGCCAGTCTTGTACAAAACTGGGTTATGTGATGTTTGGGAATGTATTAGGATCCAGGAGAAGCTTGGCCCGCGCGTACGTCTTAAAGTGACTAGGCAGAGTGAGTAACGGGCAAGTGGAAGCGGACCTTGGCTATACGGTTCGGTGCTAGAGGCCCAAAAGTGGAACTGGTCGTTGGCATAGTCGGGAGTCTTAGACAGTGGTCAGAAAGACTAAAATGTTCATGATGTTGTCATCCTAGGGATGGTGGTGAAGCCACGGAATTGACCGGATTCCCGAAAATGTGCCCTGAGTGCACGAGGTGTTTGGTCGTGCGAGCCTACACCTGTGGCGAAGAATGTTTGCACTTTGTTGTTTAGCTGGGCTAATGAAATGCAGGGAAGGAGTGCCGCCATCCCGAGTAAGGGGCGGGGTCGTTATAATTTGGTCAGCTTTAGCTGACCGTTGCTTTGTTTGCCACCATGCGGTGGAATGTTGCTTGCAGGTGCTGCGGAGCTAGGTACGAAATAGCGGGCTGAAGCCCATGCTGCTAAGCTGGCCCTCGAAGGCCAAAGAAAATTGTTGTTTTACTTTTGTCATGTGTGGCCGGCCTGCGAGCCGATGTATGTAAAACATTACTTTGTTAAGTGAACTTTTGTAAGGCCATAAGGCCAAGTACTTTCAGTGTATTTGTTATTTCATTCCTATGGTAGTAAGTGGACATTCATGATAGTTGTTATTAAATTATGGGTTCTTTCAAAATGTTTAAAAGCTTCTGCTAGAATGCTCTGAGTTAGGGAGATTAGTTGTAGTTGATTTTTGATATTCTTATGTAACCCTTCCGACTGTCCGTGGTATATGGCGTCGGGTTCCAGCTGAACCTTCTGATATATGTCATACGATGGATGGGGGTGTTACAATTCTCGAGTAGCTATCACACTCTCCCGAATAAATCTCCTCAAGCACTCGAGGGATTTCAGCTTCTAACAGGCATCTGGCCAGAGGGCCCGAGATGGTCTTGCGATAGAGCTCTCCCTCGTGCAGCAGATAGTAAGAAGCTTGGTACTAAAACTTTCTCTGATCGCCCTCCCTGGCAAGAAGCTGACCTATTGTTAAGAATGTAATGAATGGGTCCCTCCAAAAAACCCTCTACTCGATATCCATCATCTCCCCCTCCTCGATGGATGATCGAAACAATTTTTTCCATGTCCCTCCAACTCTGGGACCGTACTTGGCAAGATAATTTGCCTCTAAGTTAGCCTCTCGGGGCACGTGCTCGACGAAAAAGGATTGGAAATCTCCAATAAAGCTTTTGACCTTTGCCAAGTACTTCTGTAGAATGGTCTCGCGCACCTCAAACTCTCCTCTTATCTACAATGCAACCACCATCGAGTCGGTGAAGGCCCTGAGATCTTGAATCCCCAATTCCTTGGCGAAATGCAAGCCTTGAACCATGGCCTCGTACTCCGCCTGATTGTTCGTGATGGGGAAGAGGATCTCGACTGCTTATTTGATCGTAGTTCCCTGCGGGCTCACTAGCACAACTCCGGCTCCCACGAAATTCCTGTCTGAAGCACCGTCTACGAACCTCTTTCAAGAGATTGGGCTGGAAGAGCCTTCATCTCCTCTTACCTCGATCGAGAAGTCAGCCAAAAAGTCCGCCACTACATGGGCCTTGATCGCCACCCTTGGGGAATAGGAGATGTCAAACTCGCTGAGCTCCACTGCCCACTTGGCAAACCTGCCTGAATTCCCCCCTCCATCCAAGATACCGCGCAACGGAAGACTTGAGACTACCTTGATGGAGTGAGCCTCAAAATATGGGCGAAGCCTATGGCTGAAACCACCAAGGCAAAAACCAACTTCTCCAGGATTGGATACCTTGTCTCTGCCTGCTACAACACTCTACTCATATAGTAGATGAGGAGCTGCTTCCTTCCTTCTTCCCTGACCAACACTGAGCTGATGTCTTCTGCTCCCACTCCTAGATAGAGGAGGAGGTCTTCACTACCTTGCGGGCCTTGGGGTTGAGGAGCTTGAGTTAGCTGCTGCTTGAGCTTTCCAAAAGCCTCCTCACACTCTATGGTCCACTCGAACTTCTGACTTCCTCGGAGAGTTTTGAAAAAAGGAGGGCACTTCTCTCCGGCCTTAGAGAGAAAGCGGCTAAGGCCTGCCATCCTTCCAGTCAGCCTTTAGACTTCCTTGGGATCTTCGGGGATGCCATCTCCAGAATGTCCTTGACTTTGTCGGGATTAGGATCTACCCCCCTCGGAGTGAGGGGGTGACCTAAGACTTTCCCCTTCCATCTCCATAAACACACTTGACCGGGTTAAGTCACATCTTGTACTTCTTCAGGGTAGAGAAGGTATCCACAAAATCCTTTATGTGTTTCGTGATGCCCTTGCTCTTGATGAGGAGGTCATCCACAAATACTTCCAGATTCCGCCCCTTCTTCCTTGATCCATCATCCTCTAGTAGGTAGTGCCCGCGTTCATTAGCCCAAAGGACATCATCTTGTAGTTGTAGCAGCCATTGCTAGTGATGAAAGACACGTCGCGGAAGTCGGGGGGATGCATCCGGATCTTGTGATACCCTGAAAAATTATCAAAGAAACTTATCATAGGAAACCCGACACCTGAATCAATCAGCACATCGATTTGAGGCAAGGGGTAACAATTCTTCGGGCAAGCTTTATTTAACATGGAAATTTCAATACATAGACGTCATCCCCCTCTGGACTTCTTCAACATTACAACATTGGAGACCCAGGCAAGATATTGGATCTCCGAAACAAAACATGCCTTTAGCAGCTTCTCCACCTCCTCTCAAATCAACCTGGCCAGCACGGCGGTGATCTTCCTCTCTTCTGACATACGGGGGCAACATTGGGATCCAGGTTAAGGCGATGGCAGGAAACATCAGCATCAATCCCTGTCATCTTCGCAGCACTCCAAGCGAATATGTACACATTCTCCTGCAGGCATGCGGCCATCTCCAACTTCCCCTCCAGCGTCAATGATCCTCCGATCTTCAACAGCTCTGGGTCTCCTCTCCGGGAGATCACCTCTAGCTCCTCCATCTCTTCCGTGGCTCTCAGACCTTCCTCCCTCTCTAGCAACTTCTCCAACCTTTCCGCATCCTCTATCCAGGTGATGGTACTGACGACGTTCAGATAGCACTCTCTGGCAGCCTTCAGATCGACCCTAATCGGTACTTGGACATCTTCCCGACAGTATTTCGGGCACTTATGATATGAGAATAGAACCGCCTTGAATTAGTTGATGGGGGTCACCCAAAGATGGCACTATAGTAGCTCAGGGTGTCGACAATGACAAAGCGGCATCAGATAGAGGTACCACCAAGGGTGACCAGAAGGTCCACTCCTCCCTCAACCTCTTTCTTCTCTCCCGTGAAGCCAAAGAGGGTCCCGTCTACAGCTTGGACCCTGGACGCTTCCACCTATATCCTAACGAAGGTCCTCTTTAAAATAGCATTCATCGAACTCCCATTGTCCACGAGGATTCGGTCGACGGTGAAGTCCTCGATGGCAGCTTGGATGACCAGGGCATCATGAAAGGGATTCTCATTCCCCAACATTTCTTCCTCAAAAAAGGTGATCTCCTCCAACGGCGGTGGAACTTGAGAAGTCGAGGCTACACTCTGAGAGGTAGAGGCGACGCACTTTCGATAGATCTGATGGAGGCTCCCCTTGCGGGAAGCTCCAGGTCTGGCCCCTCCGTTGATCACTCCAACCTGCCCACCTCCTGGGCCGTGGATTACTTTTTGCAACCTCCTCGGTCGACCTGGTCCTCGTTCCTCCTCCACCCCAGAGCTTGGAACACTATCGGTCCTGCTGCCACTTCCTGTCTCGGCTGCTCCCTCTCTGCTTCTCCAGCTTCCAACCTCCTTCTCGCCTCCCAAAAATCTGGGCAAGCCATCGTCCCGTGTACCTCTACTCGGTGCAGATCACAGTAAAGGGGAACCTCCGCCTCCTGGCGCCTTGCCTACTGCTCCCTCCTGTGATTCTTATTGCTCTACATGGCAATGGTCATCATCTCCCTTCTGCCTCCTCCTCATCCTCCACCCTATTGATGGTCGTTCCTCCTCTCCTACTGCTGGAACTAAGTCCTAACAGGTGGCCTCCACTGGGACCGATTCTCAGAATATTGGAATCGCCGAGCTTCTCCCCTCCTCTCTAGAGCCTCCACGGGCCTCCTCTCCTCTTTCTCAGGCGAAATCGGTAAAAGCCCTTCTACACCTTAGGCGAGACGAACAAAGGTTTGTCTGCACCTATCAGGAGAGATGGATAAGGGTTCATCAGCACCTTCACTTTTACGAACCCCGGTTCTCTTGAGGCATGAACAAACAAAGGTTCTTCGCTACCTCCACCCAGACGGACCATGGTCCTCCTGAGGTGCCAACGAATAAAGGTTCTTTTCCACCTCCACTTGGATGAGGCATAAATGAACAAAAGTTCTTCGCCACCTCCACCAACACGGATCCTGGTCCTCCTGAGGTGCGAACAAACAAATGTTCTTCATCACCTCCACGTAGACGAACCCTAATTCTCCTAAGGCGCGGACAAGCAAGGGCACTTTGCCCCCTCTGTGTAGACGAACTCCGGTTCTCATAAAGGCCCAAACAAAGGTTCTCCTCCATCCACGCTTAAGGAATGAACCGGTAGGGCACATCGCCTCCAAACCCCCAGCGGTCCACGATTCTCCCAAAAACGCAAGTAAACAAACAAAGCCCAAGCAAAGCACTGCTCTGCCAAAGAGAATACGCGTGCCGAAACACAACCAAAGAAAACAGATCCAAAAGCAAAATGGATCTCCACTCAAATGAAAAGCTTCTACATGGGTTATATCATCATAAAAACAAAAACATACAACGACGCAAAAGCGTGTCTATAATAAAAAAAAACACGATCAAATCAAAACAAACTTGGGAAGAATAAGTCCCAAGGATCATCCCTCAATGACATTATCAGTGACGTCATCTGAGGAGTCCTCCACGCGGAGGGTATCGCACTTCGGAAACCTCTGAGCCGCTTGAAATCCCTTATTGAAGCCCAAGAATTACGCAGCTTCGCGTTTGTCCTCTATAAGTGGATCAGAGCGCACCTCCTCCATAATACGAGACCGCTCCACCTCAAAGTCGTGGGAAGCTCTGTGCTCGGCCACCGCGGGCTCATGCATGCATGGCCTTGACCTTCTCCTGCTTGTAAATCAGCCTAGCATTCTCTTTCTTCAGTCGCTCGACCTCCCCCTTCCGGCATATCACATCATCAGCCACCTTGGTACGGCAAACCGCCTCCATAAGAATCACCTTAGGAGAAGCCAACAGCCCACAAAGAGTCTTGATCTTGAAGTCAGCAGCACTCAGCTTGTCCCGACGAGACTCCACCTCAGACTGAGAAGAAGACAGTTGGGACTCCACATTAACCAGCCAAGAAGTGATCTCCTTCTTTTTCCTATTGGCCTCCGCCAGCAAATCCTGATGGGGACGACGACGACCCACATCTTGATGACGATGCAGTTGATGACGATCCACCGCCACTACCCAAGGATCTGCGACGCCGCAACATTCGTGACGGACAACGTTACAACCTTCGCCCTCGGCACATGAAGAACTTTATTTAATTTGAGCTTGTCTTATGTTACGTTATTTTTGGGACATTTAATCTGGTCTGCGTTTAGCCAGCCTTTGCTACAATTTTATTTTTATTTTGGTCTGCGTTTAGCCGGCCATTGTTGTTTTATTTTGTATGGGCTGCATATAGCCTTTGGTGTGTGCTTGGCTATATATAAAGCCATGATCTAGTGTAAAAGGTAATTTTTGGAAGAGATAATTGAAACCCTAAAGACTCTTGCTCTTCTCCCTCTCATCTTGTGGCCGCCCCCCTCTCATTCTCTATTTCCCCTCTCCTAGTTCGGCCAAGCCTAGGCCGACCACCCTCCTTCTCCTCCTCCCTCTAGCCGCCGGCCAACCACTCTCTCCCTCCCCTTCCCTCTTCTCCCAATCCACCCTCTCCTCCTCTCATATTGCTCTCCTAAATTTTCGGCCAACTCCAAGGAGGATCACCTCGGCTCGACTACGGTTTGGGAAGGCTTTACCGGGCGTGACACGGCGAAGGCGGACGTGTGCAACTTCTTGGTTCATCCCCGGTTGGCTATTGGAGGGAACGATCATTTGTTGTGGATCCACGATCTCGGATCTACAAACTCCGAGTGGGTAACGAAACCTCCTACCAAGAGTGCTCTTTTTCTAGATTTTTCTTGTTGGTGGTTGAGTTTTGGCGTGACTTTGGAATCATCGAAATTTTCGTGGTTATTTTCTTGCGGATTTTGCGTTTTCTAGAATATTTCTTGAAGAGTACGGAAAGGATTGACGATCCTTGCTTTGTTCTTGTTGGGGAAACATCCACCCTTTTCGAATCGGTTTGTTTTGGTGGATCTTTCTTTGGTACAACTTCGCGCTCGTCCGGAATCAATATTATTCCTTTTAGCTTGTGGGGGTATAAGCCTATAGCCTATACCCACACTCTAACGGTTGCTACCCGTGCGCTGCGTTAATAAAGATTAAGCATATTCGGGGCTGCGTTATTGGTGCGTTTGGGTAGTGTGGAGCGGCGTTGGTTCTTGTACGGAGACGTGTGCGGCCACCGCGATCCGGTGGCCTACGTCAAATTTGGTATCAGAGGGAGGTTGTGTTGGTTTCCCAACCGACACCATCCTCTTGTTCTTCCGTAGTTGGATTTACGATTCTCGCTAGGTTGCGCACAGCCCGTCACAAACCTTAATTAAATCTGAAATTTTGCTGGATTTGGTCTGCTAATAGTAAAAACAGAAAAAAAAAATATATTCAGAAACTTTTGAAAAAAATTCTGGGAGCTCGTCAATTTTTTCTAAGCGTAAAGGTCTAAAAAATCATTTTTGTTTGCTCAACGGATTTGTGTCAAAAAAAATCTTCCTTATAAAATTAATCTGTCCAGACCTATCCTAGTTTTCAGCTGTTCATGCGCACTAGGCTTGGGACTGAATATTCCCCCTCCACTTCTCAAATGGCTAACCACCATGATGATGACCACACTCCGGCCACCATCGCGGAGCTTCGGGAAGAGTTCAACACTAGGTTCGATGCTCTGACACAATTAATACAAGGGTTGGCTGTCAACCAAGCGGTGCCCCGTAATCCGGCTGCTGGGATACCCAGACCGGGTTTTCCTCCCCAGGCCGCTCACCCACGCGATGATAGGCACCACCAATATCACGAGCAGGATGATGAACACACGCCACGAGCCCCTTATGAGTTTGATTTAGCTAGAGTCGTTAAGATTGACCCACCCTCATACGATGGTATGGGTGAACCCCAAGCATTTCTAGATTGGGTCATGGAGATCGAGTGTTACTTTGAGTGGCGTAACCTAACGGACGGCGAGAAGGTGCGGGTAGCACGAATGAAGCTTATGGGAAGGGCCAAAACCTTCTGGTTAAATGAAGAGAGGCGACTAGGTACCGCGAATGGTTTACCCCCAATTGGGTGGAATGCCATGAAAGCTCTTCTGACTGATCAATATGTCCCCGCGTATCACCGAACTCAAATGTTCGACGAGTTAGCCACCCTTCACCAGGGGAGCAAATCGGTAGCGGAGTACATGGGACTCCTGAAGGATATGATGGTACGTTGCGAGGTTAGAGAAATGCCCGAAGTTACGCTTTCCCATTTCCGTAAGGGTCTTAACCCGGACATCCAAGGCAAGCTTCTGCGTTATGGTCACACGGACCTCAACACTACCTTCAACGCTGCTCTGGATATCGAGAAACATAACGCCCACAAAACTAAGGGGCGATCCTTTCAGAAAGGAAAATCTATTCTCGGTGCCCCGCCCACGTCCTCCATGAGGGACAAAGGAAAATTCCGCTCTACTGATTCGAGCTCCATCGTTATTACAGCTCGGAACAACAAATATCCCAACGGCGAGAGAGTTCCGATAGGGAGAGTTAGTAAGACTAACGCCACTTGTTTTACGTGCGGGATACAAGGGCACTACGCTAGTGAGTGCCCCTCTAAATCGAAGCCCTTAGCTCTTATGGACTCCTCCTCTGAGCCCGCTGAGATTGTCTATGAGGCCGCGGACGAGTCTGAAGGCGAGCCTAGTGATCTGGAAAATGAGACTTACATGATGGTGATGCGTCGCATTTTAGCCACCCCGCGAGTATTGGACGATTATAATAGGACGAGCATCTTTTCTCTGAATTTCAAAAGCGGTGATAAGTGGTGTAAACTGATCATTGATAGCGGGAGTTGTATGAATGTCATTTCGGAGAATGCCGTCGCGCGAATGAAAGTAAACACGGAACCACACCCCCAACCATATAAGATCGCTTGGGTCAACAAAACCTCCATTGGGGTGTCCAAGCGATGTCTGGTTCCTCTAGTTATCAAGGGGTACGTAGATAAGGTGTGGTGCGACGTCATCCCCATGGACGTTTGTCACGTCTTATTGGGGCGCCCGTGGCTCTTCGATTATGACGTGACCCACTTCGGTCGTGCAAACACCTACGAGTTCAAGTTTAACGGCAAGACCGTCACCTTGGCACCCACTCCTCCTAAGGATCCTTCGATCGCCTCTTCGGACACAATTGTGCCCGATGAGAAGAAAACGTTAACTCTAATTGATAGGAAGGAGCTCGAGTGTCACTCCTTCGTTGAGGGTATCCTTTATGCACTAGTTTGCCTACAGGTCAAGGGCGAAGAGTCGTCATTTGAGAGTCTACCGCCGGCATTGCGTGATCTTTTAGAAGAATTTAAGGATGTGTATCCGGAAGAGTTGCCCGCAACATTACCCCCGTTGCGGGATATCCAACATGCCATCGATCTCATCCCGGGTTCCTCCCTACCCAACCTACCACATTATCGATTGAATCCATCCGCCCACGCGGAGCTGCAAACCCAAATTGCTGAATTATTACAAAAAGGATTTATTCTTCATAGTAAAAGCCCTTGCGCCGTACCCGCCTTGCTTGCACCCAAGAAGGACGGGACATGGAGAATGTGCGTGGACAGTAGAGCCATCAATAAAATCACTATTAAGTATCGTTTCCCCATCCCGCGTTTGGACGATCTATTGGACATGTTAGCCGGGGCCACGATCTTTTCGAAATTGGATCTTAGGAGTGGCTACCACCAAATACGGATTAGGGAAGGGGATGAGTGGAAGACAGCGTTTAAATCAAAGGAAGGACTTTATGAGTGGTTAGTAATGCCGTTCGGGCTCTCCAATGCCCCCAGTACATTTTCTCGGATAATGACCCACGTATTTCAACCGTATATGGGGAAGTTCATCGTTGTCTACTTTGATGATATACTCATTTTTAGCACCTCGACTACCGATCATGAGAGGCACTTGAAGACTATTTTGGAGATGCTCCGAACGGAGGAACTGTTTGTCAATATTAAAAAGTGCACGTTTCATGTGCCATCTGTGGAGTTCCTAGGATACATTGTTAGCTCGGAGGGCATACACGTAGATCCCAAGAAGGTCCAAGCCATTGTGGATTGGCCGGAACCCACCAACATTCGGGAAGTTAGGAGTTTCCACGGTCTAGCTACCTTCTACCGCCGATTCATACGCGACTTTAGTAGCATCATGGCTCCCATCACAGAGTGCATGAAGAAAGGTGACTTTGTGTGGTCCAAATCCGCCACCAAAGCGTTCCACACGATTAAGGCCCGAATGTCGGAAGCACCCCTCTTGCGATTACCGGATTTCAATAAGGTCTTTGAGTTATCTTGTGATGCATCGGGGATTGGTATTGGGGGCGTCTTAAGTCAGGAGGGGCACCCGGTTGGTTACTTTAGTGAGAAGCTTGCGGGACCTAAGCTCAATTACTCTAACTACGATCGGGAATTTTATGCCATCATTCGATGTCTCCAACACTGGAGGCACTACCTCCTTCCTAAGGAGTTCGTTATACTTTCCGATCACGACGCGTTACGATTCGTCAATTCGCAAGGTAAAATCAGTCCACGCCACGCGAAGTGGGTATCCTTCCTGCAGGAGTACTCTTTTAATATTAAACACTTGAAGGGCAATCTCAATCGGGTAGCTGATGCTCTGAGCCGCGTCACCCTTTTATTGACCACACTAGAGGTTAAGGTCGTAGGTTTCGAGCGTATCAAGGACGAGTATGTTCATTGTCCGGATTTTAAAGATATCTACCTATCCACCCAGAGCGAGTCACCCACGACCATTTCTGCGTACTATCTCCGTGATGGCTATTTATTCAAGCACGCTAAACTATGCATCCCTCGTTCTTCCCTTCGCCACTTTATAGTTTGGGAATTACATAGTGGCGGCCTCGGCGGCCACTTTGGGCGGGATAAGACCATTACCTTGGTGGAGGAAAAATTTTATTGGCCCGGTCTCAAGTCAACGGTACACAAGGTGGTCGGAAGTTGTAGGGCGTGTCAATTGGGAAAGGGGAATAAAACGAATGCGGGTCTTTATACCCCCCTCCCGATCCCTTCCGTTCCTTGGGAAGATATTAGCATGGACTTTGTCTTAGGCCTTCCCGTCACGTTTAGACGTCACGACTCCGTCATGGTGGTCGTTGACCGGTTTTCGAAGATGGCCTACTTCATTGCTTGTCACAAAACCGATGATGCGTCTCATGTCGCCAAACTATTTTTTAAAGAGGTCGTAGGCCATAGGGGTGTCCCTAAGACTATTGTCACGGATAGGGACGTGAAATTCACGAGTTATTTTTGGAAAACGTTATGGAAGATCATGGGCACTAAGCTCTTATTTTCCTCGGCTTACCATCCACAAACGGATGGCCAAACGGAGGTAGTTAATAGGAGTTTGGGTAGTTTACTTCGTTGTATTGTGGGGGACCATAAGGGCACGTGGGATCTCACCCTACCACACGCACAATTGGCCTACAATAACTCAAAAAATAGGTCCACCGGACTCTCACCCAATGAAATTGTGCACGGCTACAAGGCACCCGTGCCTCTTGACTTAGTCCCGTTACCACCAACTTATAAATATAGTCAGTTTGCTCAGGATTTCGCCTCACATGTTCACACCCTACACAAACACATCAATCAAACGTTAGCCAAACAATATGCCTCTTATCAAGCTAACGCCAACGTACATCGAAGGGAAATCCACTTTAATATCGGCGATTTGGTTATGGTGCGTCTCTCCCCCGAACGGTTTCCGACGGGAACCATAAAGAAATTAGCAAATAGGAGAGCCGGTCCTTTTCGTATTTTAAAGAAATTCGGAGAGAATGCTTATCTCTTGGAAATACCCACTGATTGGGGTATATCCCCCATTTTCAATATTTCTGATTTAACGCCTTATATCTCACCACCACTCGAATTATCTGTCTCCCCGTTTTTGTCCACTACCAATTCTAATGGGTTTGGGGGTGAAGTTTTATCTGGATCGTTCTCTCCAGCAGCTGCCACCGGGGGTATGTCGCCTAATGAACTTGCTACATTTCCCTCTTCGTCGACTAACGTTTTTTCAAGTTTTCCCAAGTCTGTTTTTGTGCCTGACAGGATTATTCGGGATGAGGTGCTTCCCTCTCCGCATGGTGACTCGAGACGGTTCTTGATCCGATGGCGTGACCGCCCTGCCTCTGATGATTCTTGGCTCTCTCCTTCGGAGGTGGCCCTTCTGGACAAAGCTCTCCTACAGCAGTACCTGCTCCCCTCCTCATCGGTGATGAGCCCTTTCGAGCGGGGGAGGATTGATGGGGACGACGACGACCCACATCTTGATGACGATGCAGTTGATGACGATCCACCGCCACTACCCAAGGATCTGCGACGCCGCAACATTCGTGACGGACAACGTTACAACCTTCGCCCTCGGCACATGAAGAACTTTATTTAATTTGAGCTTGTCTTATGTTACGTTATTTTTGGGACATTTAATCTGGCCTGCGTTTAGCCAGCCTTTGCTACAATTTTATTTTTATTTTGGTCTGCGTTTAGCCGGCCATTGTTGTTTTATTTTGTATGGGCTGCATATAGCCTTTGGTGTGTGCTTGGCTATATATAAAGCCATGATCTAGTGTAAAAGGTAATTTTTGGAAGAGATAATTGAAACCCTAAAGACTCTTGCTCTTCTCCCTCTCATCTTGTGGCCGCCCCCCTCTCATTCTCTCTTTCCCCTCTCCTAGTTCGGCCAAGCCTAGGCCGACCACCCTCCTTCTCCTCCTCCCTCTAGCCGCCGGCCAACCACTCTCTCCCTCCCCTTCCCTCTTCTCCCAATCCACCCTCTCCTCCTCTCATATTGCTCTCCTAAATTTTCGGCCAACTCCAAGGAGGATCACCTCGGCTCGACTACGGTTTGGGAAGGCTTTACCGGGCGTGACACGGCGAAGGCGGACGTGTGCAACTTATTGGTTCATCCCCGGTTGGCTATTGGAGGGAACGATCATTTGTTGTGGATCCACGATCTCGGATCTACAAACTCCGAGTGGGTAATGAAACCTCCTACCAAGAGTGCTCTTTTTCTAGATTTTTCTTGTTGGTGGTTGAGTTTTGGCGTGACTTTGGAAGCATCGAAATTTTCGTGGTTATTTTCTTGCGGATTTTGCGTTTTCTAGAATATTTTTTGAAGAGTACGGAAAGGATTGGCGATCCTTGCTTTGTTCTTGTTGGGGAAACATCCACCCTTTTCGAATCGGTTTGTTTTGGTGGATCTTTCTTTGGTACAACTTCGCGCTCGTCCGGAATCAATATTATTCCTTTTAGCTTGTGGGGGTATAAGCCTATAGCCTATACCCACACTCTAACGGTTGCTACCCATGCGCTGCGTTAATAAAGATTAAGCATATTCGGGGCTGCGTTATTGGTGCGTTTGGGTAGTGTGGAGCGGCGTTGGTTCTTGTACGGAGACGTGTGCGGCCACCGCGATCCGGTGGCCTACGTCAAATCCTCAGATGCAGCCAGCTTTTCCCGTAGAGAAAGAAAATCATCCTTTATGATTACATAAGTACCGTTATACGAGAGCTCAATTTCGTGAATCTCATCAAGCTACAAGCGCAAAAAGCAAGCTATTCTCATGCACAACGTAAGGTGAAAGAAGGAAAATATTGGGAGAAACAAACATACCTTCTGGAGAAGTGCCTGGTAATCAGATCATTCCCGCTCCTTCCCCTTCCCATCTCCAACGACGGCTCATGGACTGCTCGATGAGCCGACACGATCATGGGAATCTCTGAAACATCCTTAGTTTCAACAGGTGACGGATCAGTAACAAGATCATTTGGGCAGTCGTTAGCAATGTTAATAATGACCTCGGGGCAGCAGAGGATGAACCGCCTTCCCTCTTTCACTGCAAAAAGTCCAGCTTCCTCTTTTTGCTCTGCTCTAGTGGCATGACACAGCTCCGCTCTGCATCCGTCGAAAGGCCCGCAAGAACTAGCTGCTTCTCGACAACAAAGGCGCTGATCTTATAAAGAACTCCTCCAACTCGCGTGGATCCTCAAAACCAAACAACAAAATAAAGCCATCCTCCTTCCCCGTAAGATGATGATAGTGGTCAAGAGGATTTCGCCAAGGCTCAAGCAGTCCCCACTCGTTTTTGACGAACACGTACAATGTCCCTCCATGGCAATAGTCGGTCTTATCCTCGAATGACAACCACCTCTTGTTGCTTGAGACTTCGACCCGATCACCTGGGTCGGGCAGTCCTCACACTCTTCGCGAAAAAGACGGACCGACATCCGAGAGTCGTGCTCCCGAAAGAAGCAAAGTAGCCTCATGATCCTTGTCAACCCCACTAGAGAAAATTGTGTCACCGAAACGTCATAGAACCGGAGAACAGCGAACTCCCCCACAGTGGGAGGGATCTGAAAACCTGCCTTCAAGCACCCCTCCATAATCACAAAGTGACCTGCAGGAGGGATTTGAACGTGCTCCAACCAGGACGGGATTATG
Organism: Platanthera zijinensis; assembly: GCA_039513925.1. Classification (NCBI taxonomy): domain Eukaryota; kingdom Viridiplantae; phylum Streptophyta; class Magnoliopsida; order Asparagales; family Orchidaceae; genus Platanthera; species Platanthera zijinensis. Next base: position 247,050,930 of record CM077078.1, on the reverse strand, counting down.
ACCTCGGCGTCCTCTGAAAGTGAAGGGATAGATACTACTCTAGAGGGGGGGTGAATAGAGTTATCAAATTTTGCACTAGACAAAACTTAATGGTCTACCCAACTCCCTTGGAGTGAAGTGCGGAATGAAAAGATTATAGATATAGAATTAACCCTATAGCCTAACACAAGTGATGTGCACAAACACAAGCTAACTGTAATTACAGTTAAGGCTTGGAAAACCTAATCAGCAACTAGCAATCCTAGTTATATCTATTCACAGCCACAATGCAGGAATTAAATAAGGGAATCCAGACGACAAAAGGAAATTTATAGTGGTTCCCCAAACAACTTGGGTACGTCCACTCTTCTACCCACACGGTAGGAATCCACTCAGGTTTTTGATCAGGTGCCCTGCCACCAACAGGATCTGCTTCAGGTAGATCCAGAAACCCTTTAGACTTTTGATCAGGTGTCTAAAAACCAAGCACAGGTTTTTGATCAGGTGCCCTGCCACCAAGGGATACTTTTGAAGGGAGTAATAACCCTGTACAGGAGGGGGAAGAAGGTTAAGATGTCTTCTCTATTTTACAAGGATTAGAGAAGCACAAAAACTTGCACTGAGCTAGAAAGCTCTAAAGAATCAAGGCTCCCCCTGGCTCAAAGATGTTCAGGTGAAGTCTTGCTTCAGTGCAGAAAACTCTTCAGAAAGCTCTGAAGGAAAAACTACAAGAAGATAATAAATAATAAAATTAAAGATCTTCAAGCAGCTATCTTCTTCTTCTTCTTCAAAAGGACTCTGAGTTTGAACTTCCTGGAAGCAGGAGAACTCAGGTTGAAGATGAGTAGAAGAGCTTAACACTTCTCAGTTAGATGAGTATTGCTGAGAGCAGAAGACTTGATCTTGATGAAGGCTTGAATGCTTAAGTGAACAACTGGGTAACTAGTTAGCTAGCTTGAATCCTTCTTCAAAGGGTCCTTTATATAACAGCAGCAAGCAACGGCTCTCTTCAATTTGAATTACTTGTCTTCTTCTGAAACTTGAGACCTGGGCTGCAAATAACACACAGCAAAACAAACTCTGCAGCAGGACATCCTATAAAAGGAATGAACCTTTTTCTAAGAAGCTGCAGGATCAAATCAAATAACAGAAGGACTAAATAAAGTCACATCAGAGAAATACTCTTTATAGCAGAAGGAAGACATTTCAGTCTAACGGCTATAAAGGACTGTCAGCAGATAAAGTAAAATATAATGTCAGCTAATAAGACAAACAACTTTATCTAAAAAGATTTGACTCAGGCAAAAGGGATGGAGTAAATATTGCCTGGTAATTTTATCATAAAACAACTAAAATAACGTGCCAGAAAATGTATTAATTAATTAAATATAATAAATAAATACAAAATATGAAGGCAGACAGAAAGCGTCGAATGACCCTCGGAGATCGTCGACCGACGCACGGAGATCGTCGAACTATCGGGCAGATAGTCGAACGATCCAGATAGTCGACCTATCGAAGAAGATAGTCGAACTACCTCGACAGATAGTCGACCTATCAGAGCAGATAGTCGAACTATCAGATAGTCGATCTATCTGGACAGATAGTCGAACTATCAAGCGCAAACAGATAGTCGACCTATCAAGCAGATAGTCGACCTACCTCAGAAAACAGATAGTCGACCTATCAACAGATAGTCGACCTATCAAAACGGAACAGATAGTCGACCTATCAACAGATAGTCGACCTATCAAAGCGGAACAGATAGTCGACCTATCAACAGATAGTCGACCTATCAGATAGTCGATCTATCAGGACAGATAGTCGAACTACCACGCCAAGCAGATAGTCGACCTATCAACAGATAGTCGAACTATCAACGCAGACAGAGCGTCGACCAACTGATAGACGATCGTCGATCAGCTGATAGACGATAGTCGAACGGCGTTCGACTATAGTCGAACGAAAAACCTACTTAACCAAATTCTCAATCTGGAAAAGTGAGGACTCTACAGCTAGACCACTAACCAATGACCATAGATAATTCTTGGGTCAAGGGACTAAAAAGGACAAGACTAAACTCAAATCAAACTAGGGTACCAACAATCTCCCCCTATTTGAGTTAAGTCTCTCCAAAACAAAAAAAATATACAGCTAGCTAAAGAGCAATAAAATTAATACAGGAAATAGTTAACAATTAACTAGCAGTTATCAAACAGATAGATAATAGACAAATATAACACAGCAGTCAATCAAACTATTAAGAGTCTACAGAATCAGGCAAAGAGTCAGAGGAACTGGGAACAAAAGAAATTTTCCTTAGAGGATCATCAGCTTCTTTCTTTGATAGCTTCAAGTCCTGCACACCAATGATCTTCAATTCTATAGCCCTAGGAACGACTGCTTCAGGGTGCTTTTCCATGTATTTTGAGGGGTCAAAAACATCAGGATTAACCTGGAACTTTTCAAACTCTTTCTTTCTGAAAGCAGACATGGTGGTTAAACCAGTAGTATCTTTTCCTTCTGCCTTTGCTTTTCTTATTTGAGCTGCTCCAACCAGTTCGTGAAAACGAGCCATCCTAAAGTTAGGATCAAGCTCAGGACTTTCATAAACAGACTCGGGAGGAGCAGCAACTGATTCTTTATCTTGATTATCTAGATAAGACATGGGAGCATACTTAGCAAAAGGTTCTTGCTAGAATTTTAAAACACAGTAAACTACTTACCTTTTGAAACAGCTTTCTCAGACTGAACTGGTATTAGAGATGGAACTCTTTTCTTTGGAGAAGGAGGAGGGGAAAAAGTTGGTCTTTGAAACACAACCTCCTTCACTTGCCTTTGAGAGCCAGAATACGATCTGCCTTGCGAACTTTGATAGCTTCTCCTTGGCTGAGGCTGAAAAGAAGCAGATTTTTCAGACGAGGCAGATGGATTCGCAGAGAGGTTGCCAGAGGCTCCTGCACTGGGAGGTGGAGGAGGACCTCTGGGTGTCCATCTGGGAGCAGGAGAGTCATATCTCTTAGTTCTCTTTCTTTCTTTCTGCTGGTTCTTGGAGAACCACATCCAATGCTGAAATTCTTTCGATTTGGGGTCAATTCCTTTAAGAATGTAGTATGGAGTATCATTGTCTCGGCTGGGAGGAGGAGGAGCAATTGCTTTCCTTTTCTTTTGAGCAGCTTTCTTTCTCTTTGAATTTTCAGACAAATCAGAATCATCTTCATCATCAGAATGAGATGATGGAGGATTATCATAAGGATCATAAGCTTCAGAAATAGCCTTTTCTTTTAACTTCAGATCAGATTTCTCTCTTTCCTCTTCTATGGCATCCTGAGCCAGAAGGAGGTCTAAATCAAGACCTGGGGAATCATCCCAAATAGTTGACTTTTCAACTTGCAACTCTTTTTCTTTTTCCTCTATCAGAGATTGAACTCTTTGATTCCAAGCAACTCTTGCTTTCTCTTCTTCCACACTCAGAACAGGAGTGTCAGCTTTGATTTCATCCTGGTTTTTAGACTCATCTTCTCTATCATCTAAAAATGAATCCAATTCTGGATCTACTTGATTATTAGTAACAACTGGATCAGCTTCAGAAACAATTGCTATAATCTGAGCAGCTAAATCTTCTTTAATATAATCTGTAGAGATTATGAACACAGATCTGCTAAATAAGCAAAAATCATTCCTTCCAAGAATTCACAAGCTAGCAAATTAATTGACTCGTCAACAAAACGAATGAATGAATTACCTTCATACTTGACCAACTCCCAAGACTCATCTAGGTAGGATGTAATAATCCCTTCTAGGAACTTTGCAACCACGGGAGTGGTGAGATCTTCTAGGCAAACTTTCACAGCAAATTCAGATAGCATGATAGCATCAGATATTTCCTTTTCCGATAACACAGAGGCTGATTCTTTTTCAGCTGGAACAAACACTACTTGAACTGTCATCACAGTAACTGATACTGCTGGAAGGGAGGCGGAGGCTCTGAGGCATCTTCATAGAACATCTCCCCCTGCCTGATTTTAGTTGACACTGAAACCAGGCCCCTTGAGGAAGAGGGCTCAGCAGATTTGGAAAGTGATTGGATGGAAGCAGTCAAGGAGGCAATGGAGGAGGCAAGTGGAGCAATTGCCTCTTCAATCATAATTTTGATTGAAGGGGTAATCAACTCCAGAATGCCGGAAATGAGTGCTGGGGTGATCTCAAAAGATGATGGAAGTGTAGAGGATGGAGCTGCAGCAGATATGGTTGTAGTGCTGGGATGAAGAATGGTGTGGACTGGAGATTGAATAGGAGATGGAGCTGGAGAGTTAACGGGAGTGTTAACTGGAGAAAGAATGGGGGAATGAGAAGGTGTTGGAATCCTCTCAGATCCTAACAAATCAAAACTAGGAGCAGATATCCTAGCCTGATGAGAAAGAAGAGGAGATGCTGGAGGGGAAGGAAGAACAACTGTGGTTGTTACTCTAACAGGAGAAGGGGAAAGTCGTACTTCAGCTGAAGTTGATGGAACTTCAACTGAGGCAGACTGCATAGCAGAAGAAGAGGGAAGGGAAAGAGCCGAGCCAGCTTCAACAGGGTGAGGAGCGACCGAATCAGTCCTGGTGCTCTCTGATGTCGCTGGAGCAACCCCTGTGAGAGCGGGTTTCACAAAGGTTCTCTTCCACTTGGAGAATAGGTTTGGGTCCATCTTCTTGCTTGCATTTATTGTTGTTGCAACGGAGACCAGCAGCTGAGGATACTTTTCTTTCAGGAAAATTCCAATGACCCTTCCAAGGGTAACTTCCTTCTTACCATTCTTTTTTCTTATCAAATCAAACATTACTCCAGCCCAATCAATCCTTTTCCGATTAACAATTGCACACATTAGTGCAAATTGTTGCCTTGTTATATTGTCATGAGCAGAGTGCTTACCGAGGAGCACTTTTCCGACCAACTCAGCAAGAAACTTAATCTTGAAAGGAAAATTTACCTTGAGCAGCTTCGTGGGAATGCCCTCTGCATGTCCCATCTCAACTAACATTCTTCCAAATTCTTGAGCATCTTGCTCATAATCTTCTTCACCATTAACTAATCCAAAAACATCAGTCAGAACGGCCGGAGTTAAAATTACCTCTTCTCCGCCGATGGCGCCAGTCATCAAATCGTCGGTGGAGGACGACGTGAAAGCCCATTCCTTGATCTCGGGTATATTTAACTTAATCCTTGATGACATTAATCTCTCTAGTCCTTGGTCCCGGCACAACTGAAGAACTTCCACGATTCCTGCTCCGCAGCTACTGAAGGCGTCAAAATCAACACTGAAGCCTACATCGAACTTCACAACTGCTAGAACTGCTGGAGAGACCGCCATGGAATTGCTGGAGCAAGCGCGAGAAGGACGGAGAAGACGAGAGAGACGAAGCGGCAGAAAATCGCAAGCGGGAAGACAGAATGCGAAAGGTCACGCTCCGTCGACGAAAGAACAAAAGATCTTTTAACCTAGGTCGACTATCGGCTTTATATTAGATCGGAGATAGTCGATCTATTAAAAAGATACTAGACCCGATGGTCGAACGGTCGTTCGACGATCGGTCTAGAAGCAGAGTAGTCGGACCATCGTTCGACTATTTCTGGCTTCTCAAACAACAAGCTGTCGTCATCCAGAGATCGACGATGAGCTCGACTTGTTCGACTATGGTCGAACGCCGGTCGACGATCTTCAATCAGACAAACTTTCATCAACCATGGGTCGACGATGGGCTTGACCCGATCGACTATCTTCGAACGTCGTTCGACTATCTTCAAACAAGTTTCAACATTGGCAGATGTAGTCACACTTAGTCTCGTCCATTAATCATGCCTAGTTGAACTAAAAAGAACAGATGCTTCTATTCATCTAAGGGCTTGGTGAATATATCACCTCTCTGAAACTCAGTGGATATGAACTTAAGACAAATCTTGTTCTTTTCCACACAATCTCTCAGGAAATGGTGCCGAATCTCAATGTGCTTCGTTCTAGAGTGGTGCACTGGATTTTGTGCAATTGAGATAGCACTGGTACTATCACACATGATTTTGGTGTTCTTGTGTGAGTAACCATAATCCACAAGCTGGTTTTGAATCCACAGGATCTGTGAACAACAACTGGCAGCTGCTATATATTCAGCCTCTGCAGTTGAGGTTGAGACAGAAGCCTGCTTCTTACAGAACCAAGAGACCAATCTCTCTCCCAGGAACTGGCAAGTTCCTGAGGTGCTCTTCTTGTCAACTCTGCAACCAGCATAATCAGAATCAGAATATCCAATTAATTCAAATTCTGACTCAGCTGGGTACCAAAGTCCTAGATTTGGACATCCCTTCAGGTATCTCAGGATTCTCTTTAGAAGAATCAGATGAGATTCCTTGGGGTTGACCTGGAATCTAGCACAAAGGCATGCAGCAAACATTATATCTAGCCTACTTGCAGTTAGATACAATAGGGAACCAACAATGGCCCTATAAATCTTTTGATCAACTGGCTTGCCGTGATCATCAGAATCAATAACTACATTAGTAGCCATGGGTGTAGGCATTGCTGAAGCATCAGCCATCCCAAATTTCTTTACCAATTTCTTGGCATATTTGGATTGGGAGATGAAGATACCATCAGCATCTTGCTTAACTTGGAGACCAAGAAAGTAAGACAGCACACCCATACTACTCATCTCAAACTTGGAATGCATTAAGTTGGAAAACGTTTTGCACAGTTTGGGATCAGTGGAGCCAAAAATAATATCATCTACATACACCTGAACTAACAGGATTGTGTCCTTGTGATGCTTGACGAAAAGTGTTCTATCAACTACTCCCCTAGTAAAGTTGTGCTCTAACAGGAAACTAGCTAAGGTCTCATACCAGGCTCTAGGAGCTTGCTTTAGTCCATAAAGAGCTTTCTGCAACTTAAACACATGAGAAGGCTGAGTTGAAGAAACAAACCCTGGTGGTTGTTCAACAAACACTTCTTCCTTAAGCTCACCATTTAGGAATGCACTTTTGACATCCATTTGGAACACCTTAAACTTCATGAAGGCTGCATAGGCCAAGAAGATCCTTATTGCTTCTAGCCTTGCAACAGGAGCAAAGGTTTGGTCATAGTCTATACCTTCCTCCTGTTTGTAGCCCTGAGCTACAAGCCTAGCTTTATTCCTTACTATAATTCCATTTGCATCCAACTTGTTTCTATACACCCACTTGGTGCCTATGATCAGTTGGCCTTTAGGTCTTGGAACCAAAGTCCAATCTTTACATCTCTCAAACTGATTGAGTTCCTCTTGCATTGCAATGATCCAGTGGGGATCTAGCTCTGCATCTTTAAAGGTGAGGGGCTTAACCTGTGAGAGGAAACAAGCATGCATCACATCCTGTCTTAATTGATGTCTTGTTTGCACACCAGCTGATATGTCTCCAATCACTTGAGATGTCGGGTGATCTCTAAGTGTGACAATATCAGCAGGTGGGATGTGATCTTCAGCAACAGTTGGGATTAATTCCTCAGGAGGAATTTGATCTACTGTTGGTGGTACAACAACAGCTTCAGCAATGTCTTCATCACTATCTGATTCAGTGATCTGAAGAGTTGATAGTTGAAGAATTTCTTGAGGGGCATCAGGTACCTGCAATGAACTTGAGGAAGGAGAATTTTCCTTCTCCTTGTAAAACATCTGAGACTCATCAAAAGACACATGCACAGATTCTTCAATTTTACAGGTTGATTTGTTATAAACCCTATAATCTTTGCTTACTTGGGAATATCCAAGCATGATTCCCATTGAAGCTTTTGCTTCAAATTTTCTAATATATTCTTTATTATTGTTATGAATATAAACAATACAACCAAATACTCTAAAATAATTAATCTTAGGTTTCTTTCCCTTAAGCAACTCATAAGGAGTTTTACACTTAAGCTTGTGTATCAAACTTCTATTCAATACATAATTGGCTGTACTAACAGCTTCTGCCCAATAGGAGAGAGGCATGTTAGCATCTGCCAACAATGTACTAGCAGCTTCAATGAGTGTTCTATTCTTCCTTTCAACTACCCCATTTTGTTGGGGAGTTCTAGGAGCTGAGAAGCTATGTTTGATACCTTCTCTCTCACAGAATTCTTGCATGAGAAGAGAGTCAAACTCAGTACCATGATCACTTCTGATCAAGGCCACATGAGTAGAGTACTCAGTCTGCACACATAGTAGAAAGTCTATAAGGGCTTTGAAGTTATCAGACTTAGCTCTCAAAAAGAAAACCCAACTGAACCTAGAGAAGTCATCTACAATTACTAAGGTGTAATACTTCCCTCCTAAACTCTGTACATTTATTGGGCCAAAAAGGTCCAAGTGTAATAGATACAGGATTCTAGGAGAATCACTTTTATTTACAGATTTAAAAGAATTTTTGGTTTGCTTGCCTAGCTGACAAGCCTTGCATAGGCTCTCCTTCTTGTAGGGGCAAGAAGGTAAACCTTTAACAAGGTTGTGTTTGGATAACCTAGATATATTTTTAAGGTTAACATGACTAAGCCTCTTATGCCACAAAGAATTATTATTAAGTGTTACTTCATTAAACAGGCAGATTTCAGAATGAGATGAATTGAAATCTACTAAATAAATGTTACCTATTCTAATGCCTACTAAAACAATATTATTATTTAAAGTAATATTGCAAGAGGAGTTAGAAAATGAAACCTGGTAGCCAGCATCACATAGCTGGCTGACTGAGATCAAATTGTGTTTCAGTCCTATCACATATGCAACTCTCTTGAAAGTGACATCTCCAATTGTGATCCTGCCATAGCCTTCTGTCTGACCACAGCTGGAATCTCCAAAGATAACCTTTGGGCCGAGCTTAGCTTTGAATTTTGACAGATGATTTTTATTTCCTGTCATATGCTTGGAGCATCCACTATCCAAATACCACTTATTTTGAGTGATTGGATAGGCCTTCACCTGCAAGACATTTATTTAGACAGTGTGGACCCAGGTAACCTTGGGTCCCTTGTTTTTCACATAAGAAAAACTGGAAATATATGAAAATGCAGGTTGAGGGTGATAACCTAGTGGGTGAGATCTCCTAGGTGGGATTCTCCATGCAGATGATGGGTCAACAAACCTAGGGTTTCTATTTTCATTTAGGTTTCTATGGTACTGATTATGATTTTGAAAATCATATTGAAAACGTCGATCGACGTTCGACGATGGGTGCTCAGATCGTCGACCTTCGTTCGACCATTGAGCTTCCGATCGTCGAGCGGCGTTCGACGCTCTTTGCATTTCTTTAAAAAATTTCTTTCTCTTTTCTCTCTTAGCTTTATTTAAGGTTTTATTAACTAGATTTACTTGCTCAGTGTTCTTCATTCCACTAGCTGAAATGAAGTTCACTGGAGTTGAAAGATTGTTTTTAAGAAGAACTGGGGATTCACTGGGAGAAGCTCCTAAGCCTAGTTTGTTATTAGCTGACCTAGTGTTAGTCATGCTGGTAATTTCTAACAACTTAAGGCTTCTACCATTAAGTGATTCTTCTAACCTCTTAGACTTAGCTAATTCCATTTTAAGAAATTTAATTTCTTCACTACAAGTAGTGAGATCTTCCTTTAACCTAATATTTTCTGTAGCAAATACTTCTGAGTCAGCTAACTTATTTCTAAGTTCTTTTATCTCCTTTTCTGAGCTAATCAAATCTAAGCATAAGGATTTAAAATCTAATTTAAATTCTTCTGAAGTGAAGTCATAAGAAGAGAGTACCTCATCTTCTGTTGGCATCTCTTCATCTGAATCTGAACTCTCTACAGCTGAGTGGTTGCTGCAGGCATCTATTGCCATGAGGCAAACTTCTTTTGCCTTCTTCTCTTCCTCATCCTCACTGAAGCTTGAGGAGGAAGATTCTTCATCAGAATCACTCAAGGTTTCAGCAATGAAACCTCTCTCCTTTTTCTTGTTCTTGTAGGAAGATGGCTTGGAGTGCTTCCTGTGTTGTTCCTTTTCTTTTCTCTTGTCTTTGTTTTTCTCCTCTGGACACTCTGGCAAGATATGTCCAGGCTTCCTGCATCCATAACAGATAATTTCTTTAGCAGGAGAACGATCATACCTTGGTTTGTCTTCATAGCGTGAAGACTTCTTTCTGAACTCCTTTCTCCCCATCTTGAGAAACCTCTTGGCAAACAATGCCATTAGTTCCTCATTTGATTGGCTGCCTTCAGAAGCATCAGCAGCCTTAAGAGCTAGAGATTGCTCTTTTCTTGTTGGAGTGGGGGTCTTTGCTTCAGCTTCTGCTTCCCTTGTCTTCAGCACTTGCTCAAAAGACTTGAGCTTGCCGAGAAGGGCCTCTGTTGAAATCTCATTTGTACTTCTGGCTTCCTTGATGGGCCAGATCCTTAGATCCCATGTGCTAGGGAAGCACATAAGAATCTTATTATTGACCTCTGTCAATGATATGTCCTTGTCCAGGGTCCTCAGCTCATTGATGATTGAGCTGAGCCTGGTGTACATGGCTTCAACTGATTCAGCATCAGTTTTCTTGAAGTTCTCATACTGTGAGATCAGGTTGGACCTTCTGTCCTTCCTTTCATCAGCTGAACCAGCTACAATCTGGTTCAGTGTATCCCACATGGCTTTTGTTGAGGAGCAGTCAGCAACCTTCTGGAATACCTCATCAGACATTGTCTGAGCCAGAATGTTCATCGCCTTGGCATCTGCAATCTTTGCCTTCTTGTACTCATCGTTGTAATCTGGAGGAGGCACTGCACTCATATCAGATGATGAGGCAGTAGCAGCAGCAGGTGCTCTTGGGGGTCCTAACAAAATAGAAGCAAAGATGCTTTCATCAATAGAATTCATATATAATTTTATCCTTGCCTTCCAGATGCCAAACTTAGCTAAGTTGCATGCTGGAGGTCTGGTGCTAGAATAATCCTTGGACTGGGCCATGATAGTGAATATCTATAAGCTTTGGTATCTATCAGGATCTTGTGACTTAGGTGTTAGCCTATTCAGTCAGTCAACCTCCCTCTGATACCAATTGAAAGTGAAGGGATAGATACTACTCTAGAGGGGGGGTGAATAGAGTTATCAAATTTTGCACTAGACAAAACTTAATGGTCTACCCAACTCTCTTGGAGTGAAGTGCGGAATGAAAAGATTATAGATATAGAATTAACCCTATAGCCTAACACAAGTGATGTGCACAAACACAAGCTAACTGTAATTACAGTTAAGGCTTGGAAAACCTAATCAGCAACTAGCAATCCTAGTTATATCTATTCACAGCCACAATGCAGGAATTAAACAAGGGAATCCAGACGACACAAGGAAATTTATAGTGGTTCCCCAAACAACTTGGGTACGTCCACTCTTCTACCCACACGGTAGGAATCCACTCAGGTTTTTGATCAGGTGCCCTGCCACCAACAGGATCTGCTTCAGGTAGATCCAGAAACCCTTTAGACTTTTGATCAGGTGTCTAAAAACCAAGCACAGGTTTTTGATCAGGTGCCCTGCCACCAAGGGATACTTTTGAAGGGAGTAATAACCCTGTACAGGAGGGGGAAGAAGGTTAAGATGTCTTCTCTATTTTACAAGGATTAGAGAAGCACAAAAACTTGCACTGAGCTAGAAAGCTCTAAAGAATCAAGGCTCCCCCTGGCTCAAAGATGTTCAGGTGAAGTCTTGCTTCAGTGCAGAAAACTCTTCAGAAAGCTCTGAAGGAAAAACTACAAGAAGATAATAAATAATAAAATTAAAGATCTTCAAGCAGCTATCTTCTTCTTCTTCTTCTTCAAAAGGACTCTGAGTTTGAACTTCCTGGAAGCAGGAGAACTCAGGTTGAAGATGAGTAGAAGAGCTTAACACTTCTCAGTTAGATGAGTATTGCTGAGAGCAGAAGACTTGATCTTGATGAAGGCTTGAATGCTTAAGTGAACAACTGGGTAACTAGTTAGCTAGCTTGAATCCTTCTTCAAAGGGTCCTTTATATAACAGCAGCAAGCAACGGCTCTCTTCAATTTGAATTACTTGTCTTCTTCTGAAACTTGAGACCTGGGCTGCAAATAACACACAGCAAAACAAACTCTGCAGCAGGACATCCTATAAAAGGAATGAACCTTTTCCTAAGAAGCTGCAGGATCAAATCAAATAACAGAAGGACTAAATAAAGTCACATCAGAGAAATACTCTTTATAGCAGAAGGAAGACATTTCAGTCTAACGGCTATAAAGGACTGTCAGCAGATAAAGTAAAATATAATGTCAGCTAATAAGACAAACAACTTTATCTAAAAAGATTTGACTCAGGCAAAAGGGATGGAGCAAATATTGCCTGGTAATTTTATCATAAAACAACTAAAACAACATGCCAGATAATGTATTAATTAATTAAATATAATAAATAAATACAAAATATGAAGGCAGACAGAAAGCGTCGAACGACCCTCGGAGATCGTCGACCGACGCACGGAGATCGTCGAACTATCGGGCAGATAGTCGAACGATCCAGATAGTCGACCTATCGAAGAAGATATTCGAACTACCTCGGCAGATAGTCGACCTATCAGAGCAGATAGTCGAACTATCAGATAGTCGATCTATCTGGACAGATAGTCGAACTATCAAGCGCAAACAGATAGTCGACCTATCAAGCAGATAGTCGACCTACCTCAAAAAACAGATAGTCGACCTATCAACAGATAGTCGACCTATCAAAACGGAACAGATAGTCGACCTATCAACAGATAGTCGACCTATCAAAGCGGAACAGATAGTCGACCTATCAACAGATAGTCGACCTATCAGATAGTCGATCTATCAGGACAGATAGTCGAACTACCACGCCAAGCAGATAGTCGACCTATCAACAGATAGTCGAACTATCAACGCAGACAGAGCGTCGACCAACTGATAGACGATCGTCGATCAGCCGATAGACGATAGTCGAACGGCATTCGACTATAGTCGAACGAAAAACCTACTTAACCAAATTCTCAATCTGGAAAAGTGAGGACTCTACAGCTACACCAATGACCAGAGATAATTCTTGGGTCAAGGGACTAAAAAGGACAAGACTAAACTCAAATCAAACTAGGGTACCAATATCCTCCAAGATCCCAAAGCGCTTCCTCCAACTGCCCACACGGGCAGAGTTCAAAGACGATGGAAGGCGCATCAATCTCTACGGAACACCACCTTTCGACACCTGCAAAAGAAACGGGCGTTATCACCAAAGCAAGCCAAAGAAAAAGGATCTACGCACATGAAGCACGACACGACCACGAGAACAACCCCCGGGCACAAATGAAGGCAAACCAGCGCGCCCGGCCGCACTCACGCATAGGCAGTCCTGCGCGCACGTATTGGCAGTCCTGTGCGCGCGTTTGGGCATCCTCGCGCCCGCGTATGGGCAGCCCCGCGCGCGTACTGCTTCGCGCGTAAGGCCACGCCTACGTGTGGGAAGCTCCACATGCACGCATGCGGCCGCACCCGCGTGCGGGCAGCTACGTGTATGGGCAGCCCTGCGCACGCCGGCGCTCGAGAAGCCCCAGCTGTGCGCGCACGACCACACCCGCGTGCAGTGTAACACCTCCCCTGTAAAGACCATATAATATGGGTCCGGCTGGGGCCCCACAACATACGGACACCACAGCTTTAGTATTAAAAGATGATATGAAACTACCCAAACTCAAAACTCCAGACATACACAGCGAAAACATAAAACTAAAAGACAGAAGTTATCCACTAACAATAGAGTATCAAAATGGCCTTGAGGCCTTACACAATATAAGTCCAAACATATAAAAGTGCCAAGCACCCCTAAGCTACCTCGGCATGCAAGCCGGACATGATCAAACAAAATTAACAAAACCAGGAAAAGAAACTAGCCAAGCACAGCAACACTTCATGAGGCTTAGGACTTTTCGCCCGGCGCGCTAGCTCCTGCATGCGATCCTTGCCCTAAAAGGATTTGAAGTAACGTGGGTCAGCAAAGGCTGACCTCTACTGTGTAACAAACACATCTCCTCCCGGCCGTCCCTAACGGACCCCGGGGTACCACTCCACCTGCAAGTTAACACTTCGAATACCAAAAGAGCATATATATTAAAGCGGTAAAACAGGCTTGGATGTCTCAAACAGCATACACGTTCTCTATGTTTTGAACAAAGTAAAAGGGGCCTACTATGCAACATGAATGCAACCCGGGTTTCACCCAAGGCACCCTAGCTCGTATGCATCTAGCACAACATCAAACATTGGGTACTTCCGTTTCCCCATTGGCTTAAAGCCGCAAACAAAAGGGAGACACCATGTCCCCAACGGCACACAGGCCGTCACACGGAACCTTGCAATGGCCCCACCCGCACATGGGTCTTAAACCCCAGGCTTGCCCGCATAATCTGACGTCGCACGTCAGGGTTCTGTCTCACACTGACCGATTCTAAGAAGCCTCGCTGGACCCCACCCGCTCATGGCCACATTACCCGGGCTTGCCCTCTGCTCGGCATTCTCGTCAGTCTTACACAAGTGCTAGTCTCGTCGGGACACTTTCCCCACATGACTTGCGCGTCACGGGATAGCCAGCCGACCACGGAGACATAGCCGCGCCTTAGCACAGCACAAACAAAGGTTTCCCCACCCCAATTGCCACTTGCACCGCGTCTTTCCCGTGCTCCAAGGAAACAATCTACCGCACAAAAAGGAGCTAACCTCGTCCGGTTCCGACTACGAGTACTCACTCAAATACAATGGGGAAAATGCATACACACAACGGCGTATTGCCGCAACGGATTTTCTACCGAAGTTCGCTATGCAACATCACCGGGTCGGACTATCGGTCGCGACCACGGCTTCACCCACAATGCCTAATCCGCTAACAGAGCGGATCTCTAATGCAAAGCATGCCGGGATGAGCATTCTCAACCCGGAGGTCCTCTTGAACCTAGGCTACACGTATCCCTCTCATTTGAGAGATCCGGTGCTCAAAATACGAAAGGAAGGGGATGCTATTCATGCATCCTAAATCCTAAAAACCGAGAGGAGAAGTGTCGTTATCTTCCGTCCCCTCTTCCTAGCCATGGAGAAGATTTGCTCGGATGAACACCACCGCAACGCTCCCATCTTCGCGGATCTGAACTCCGCTCGCGAAACGGACCTCCGTAGCTTCGCCGGCGGCCGGAACTTGGCCTCCTTGCTCTCCCTTCTCTCTAGAACTTAGAGAGATAAAAGGAAGTGGGGAATGAGGGTTTGGAACCCTATTCCCGGCCTTAAACCACCCAGGGAGGCTCCCCACCGTTGGATCTTCCAAAGAAAAGAACGAACGGCCACGATCGGAACTCACATTAGAAAATCTGGGCCGAACACGGGTTGCAACACGGCCGTGTGCATGGCCGTGTTAGCCATTCGCCGTCTCGATCGATTCGAAAACCAGCACACGGCTCCTGACACGGCCTTCGACACGGCCTTCGACACGGTCGTGTCTCGCTCCACACGGCCGTGTCGTGACCCGTGTCACGGCACCCGTTTTCAACATTTTCAGTTAGAGAAGTACACGGCCTCTGACACGGCCATCGACACGCCCGTGTCACCTGGGACACGGCCGTGTCCGGACCCGTGTCATACCCCGTGTGCCAAACCTCGGGAAATTTCGAAACGACCCAGGCTACACGGCCTGGGACACGACCGTGTGCCTGGCCGTGTTCCATACTCGACGATCGTCGGCCTTAACATGGTCGACCACACGGACAGCTCGACACGGCCGACACGGCCTCTGATACGGCCGTGTCTGGACCCGTGTCACCTGCTAAAAAAAGTAAAAAACTGTTTTGGCCAAAAGCGATCCCCGTCGCTCCTACAACATTTTGGGGCGTTACAATTCTCCCCCCCTTAAAAGAATTTCATCCCGAAATTTAAAACATGGAAAGAACACAAATTCTAAACGATACCTGAGGAGAAAAGCTCGGGGTACTCCTCCAGCATGGCCTGTTCTCGCTCCCATGAGAGCTCCTCGCAGCCACAGTTGTCCCAACGGACCTTTACGAGTCGGACCTCCTTGTTCCGCAGTTGCCGAACCTCCGAATCTTCTATCCCGACGGGACGTACTCGCGTCCTCAAGTCTTCCTCTACCGGCACCGCCGCCGGTTCAATCACCACGCTGGCCTCTAACAAGGCTTTCCTCAGGACGGAGACGTGAAAAACGTCATGCAATCCACTTAGCTCCGTGGACAACGCCACCCGGTACGCTGCCTCTCCCACTCGCTCGATGACCTTGAATGGTCCCAAAAATCTCGAACTCAGCTTCTTGAGTCGGCGAATTCGTGAAACGCCTTTGAACGGCTTGATCTTAAGATACACCCAGTCGCCCACCGCGAATTCCACATGTCTGTGGCGAGCATTGAAATACTTCGACTGCCGATCTTGAGCCACCTTCATGCGCTCTTGGATGGTCCGCACTAGCTCACTAGCATCGGCTACCACTTCTTTCCCCAAAAGCTTTGTGTCTCCCGCCTCTGTCCAAGACATCGGTGTTCGACACCGCCTCCCATAAAGAGCTTCATATGGCGCCATCTTGATACTAGCTTGGTAGCTATTGTTATACGCAAACTCCACCAAGAAGAGGTGATCCTCCCACTTCTTGCCGAAGTCGAGAGTACACATCCTTAGCATGTCTTCCAAAGTACGGTTCGTTCTCTCAGTTTGCCCATCGGTTTGAGGATGAAAAGCCGTACTGAACTTGAGTTTTGTGCCCAAGCTCTTCTGCACCAACCGCCAATCCTTAGACGTGAAACGTCCATCCCGGTCGCTGACTATACTCTTCGGAATCCCATAGAGTCGTACAATATTGCGGACGTACAACTCCACCAACTTTTCCACACCGTCCTCCTTTCGGTTTGGGATGAAGTGTGCCACTTTGGTCAAGCGGTCCACAATCACCCAAATGGCATCATTACCCTGCTGCGATCTAGGCAACCCATGCACGAAATCCATGGAGATGTCATCAAATTTCCATTCGGGGATTGGAAGAGGCTTCAAGAACCCGCCCGGCTTCTGACACTCGGCCTTCACCAATGCACAAGTTTGGCACCGACTCACACACAAAGCTACGTCCCGCTTCATCCCAGGCCACTAATAGGACTTCTTCAGGTCCAAGTACATCTTTGTACTACCCGGGTGAATGGAGTACTTGGTGAAGTGGGCCTCAAACATCAACTCCTCGCGGAGCTTGCCGAACTGCGGTACACAAATCCTTCTGCCCTTCCTCAGAACCCCATCAACCATCTCCCAGGCGCTACCCTCGCCCTTAAGAGCTTCCTCCACGAAGGGTTGGAACTCCTCATCCACACGGGTCGCTTCCCGAATACGATCGCATAAGTCATTCTGCATCTCAATCCAGTTTAGTCTAGCCACGCTAGACTCGCCTCTTGCCACACATTCCAAACCAAGGGTCTCCCAGTCCCGCCTTAACCGCTCATCGTGAGCTTCAATCCAACCTCCTTGCCCCGAGTATTTCCTACTCAAAGCATCCGCCACCACATTGGCTTTTCCTGGCGTGTACTGAATCGCCACCTCGTAGTCCCCAAGAAACTCGACCCACCTGCACTGCCGCATATTTAGGTCCTTCTGATCCAGGAGATACTTCAGGCTCTTGTGGTCCGTGAAGATCTCCACCTTCGCACCATAAACGTAGTGCCTCCACAACTTCAAATCAAAAATTACCGCCGCCAATTCCAGATCATGGACGGGGTAATTTCTCTCATGAGGCTTCAGCTGCCTCGACCCAAAAGCTATCACACTACCATGCTGCACCAACACGCACCCTAAACCGCATCCGGATGCGTCGCTGAAAACCTGAAATCCTTCGGTCCCCTTTGGTAGACTTAGGATCGGTGCCATCATCAGCCTCTCCTTCAGGGTTTCAAACGCCTGACTGCACTCTTGAGTCCACATGAACTTCTGATCCTTGCGAGTTAGCGAAGTGAGGGGTAGAGCTATCCGCGAAAAGTTTTCCACAAACCTTCGGTAGTACCCGGCTAGTCCAAGAAAGCTCCGGACTTCCGCCACAGTCCTCAAAACAGGCCAATCTCTGATGGCTTCCACTTTCGTTGGATCTACCGCCACCCCATCCCCACTAATCACGTGGCCTAAAAATGCCACCTTCTCCAACCAAAACTCGCACTTGGAGAACTTCGCATAAAGCTGGTTCTCTCTCAATACTCGCAACACTGTCCTCAAGTGCACCTCGTGCTCCGCTTCCGACTTGGAATACACCAAAATGTCATCAATAAAAACGACGACGAACCTGTCCAAGTATTCGCGAAACACTCGGTTCATCAAGTCCATGAACACGGACGGCGCGTTCGTCAACCCGAACGGCATCACCGAGAACTCAAAATGACCATACCTCGTACCAAACGCTGTCTTGGGTATGTCTTCGTCACGAATCCGCAACTGATAATATCCGGACTTCAGGTCCAACTTGGAGTACACCACCGACCCCACCAACTGGTCGAAGAGATCGTCTATCCGGGGAATCGGATACTTATTCTTGATTGTCAATTTGTTCAACTCTCGGTAGTCTATGCACAAACGCATACTACCATCCTTTTTTTTACGAATAACACCGGCGCACTCCACGGTGAAGAGCTAGGTCTGATATACCCTTGCTCCAAAAGCTCCTGCAACTTAACCTTGAGCTCGGCCAACTCCTTTGGTGCCATCCTAAATGGTGGACGCGACACCGGTCTAGCCTCGGGCACTAACTCGATGGAGAAATCAATCTCCCGCCGAGGAGGTGCTCCCGGTAGCTCCTCGGGAAAAACATCTCCAAACTCCGCCACCACGGGCACTTCCCCAAGAGACAGCCTGGAAAGGCTAACCTCCAACAACGCTACTAGAGCTACACCTCCCTGGTTAACAGCTCGCACTAGTTGAAGTGCTGAAACTAGGGAACAGGCCACTCCAAGCAGGCCCTCAAACTTGCCTTCTGCTTGCCCCACGCTCCTCAGGGTTACCACCTTGGACAAACAGTCAATACTGGCACGCTGCTCCGCTAGCCATTCCATCCCCAAGATCACGTCGAACTCGGACAATGGCAAGATCGCCGCTACCAACACGAAGTCGACCCCCTCAAGACTCCAACAAATCCGGCCTCTAGCCCTGGTAGTCATAGATGACCCATTGGGCATGCGCACCTTCAACTCTGAGTCCGTTGAGAAGGACTCAACTCCAATCCTCCGGATGAAACTTTCCGCAAGGAAGGAGTGCGACGCTCCCGTATCGAAAAGTACCCTAGCGGGGTACCCTGATACCACTACAAAGCCTACACACATGCAACAAACATAAAAAGGCTTGAAAGAAAGAAATCTAAGGTGCAGGTAGAATTCTCGTACCTGTCACCACATCGGGTTGACGGATTGCTTCCTGCTGCCCCAGGTTGTAGGCCCTTGGCTGCACCGGTTGAAACCAGGAAGCACTCGACTCCGCCATCTTCCCTTTCTCTGCGGCACTAGGGCCGGAGCGCACAGTCTGCTCCTGCCTTGGCTCTTGCTCAGCGCCCCCTTGGGTACAAAATCTTGCTATGTGGCCTGGCTTGCCACAACTGTAACACGTCTGCGGTCCCTTAGAGCGTGACCCTCCAGACGTCCAATTACTTTTCTCGCCCGACTTAAACGGGGAAGGCTTCTTCTTCCATCGGCTCCCTTCCGCCTTTCCATGGGATTGAGCCGACTTCTTCTCCTCCCCCTGCTTGGGTGTGAAACCCTTTCGGCGCTAGGATCGCTCCATATCGCTCTCCAAAATTCGGGCCGCCTCCACCAATTCGTTGAAGCCCGCACGCTTCATCGATATGAGGGGTTGTCTTAGATTCTCCCTCAATCCATGGTAGAAGAGATTGTCCCTCTCTTCATCGTCCGTCATGGTCGTCCCCGCATAACGACCCAATCGAGTAAATTCCTGAACATACTCATCCACTGTCTTGTCTCGCTGCACAAGATGTAGAAATTGCCTCTGGAGGGCTAACCTTGTTGATGCGGGAATGTACTTCTTCAGAAAGGCATTCCCAAACTCCTCGATGGATGGTGTGCGTCCTGGAAATTGCCGGCCACTATGGCTCACCCACCATAACTTGGCATCTCCTTCTAGCATGAAGGCTGCGAACTCCGCCTTTTTCTCATCTGGCACCTCCGCCGCCCTCAGAAGCTCCTGACTTCTAGCCCACCAATCCTCTGCATCGGTGGGTGTGTCGGTTCCCTTTAAGGTTGGAGGGTGGAAACTCAGAAAGTACTTCATTTGCCGATCCCCATGCCCGACAACCACTCTCTCGGCCTGCGGCTCTGCCCGCCTGGCTTCCTCAACCTGCACGGTCGCTGCCGTATCCGGGGTAGCAGGAGTTGCTACCTGTGCTGTCGCTGCAGCTTGAGCCGCCACCATCGCTTCTGCAAGCATACGACAAAAGTCGACCGGGGTGACACCCATTCCTAGCGGACCGTGCGCAGTTGCACTACTTGCCGAGAGCTCTTCTCTTGGCCTCGAGGTCCCAGCCTCGTTGCTTGCACTCTAAACACAAGCAAGAAAACACAAATCAGCCTCTAATCGCAAGACTCGAACACCAGGACACTCATGGTCCTGCGATACTCCTATGTGGATAACTTCTAATACGCGACTCGACTTATAATTTCGACCGCGAAACTTCTCCTTGGAACGCTAACCTCGCTCTGATACCAAATTGTAACACCTCCCCTGTAAAGACCATATAATATGGGTCCGGCCGGGGCCCCACAACATACGGACACCACAGCTTTAGTATTAAAAGATGATATGAAACTACCCAAACTCAAAACTCCAGACATACATAGCGGAAACATAAAACTAAAAGACAGAAGTTATCCACTAACAATAGAGTATCAAAATGGCCTTGAGGCCTTACACAATATAAGTCCAAACATATAAACGTGCCAAGCACCCCTAAGCTACCTCGGCATGCAAGCCGGACATGATCAAACAAAATCAACAAAACCAGGAAAAGAAACTAGCCAAGCACAGCAACACTTCATGAGGCTTAGGGCTTTTCGCCCGGCGCGCTAGCTCCTGCATGCGATCCTTGCCCTGAAAGGATTTGAAGTAACGTGGGTCAGCAAAGGCTGACCTCTACTGTGTAACAAACACATCTCCTCCCGGCCGTCCCTAACGGACCCCGGGGTACCACTCCACCTGCAAGTTAACACTTCGAATACCAAAAGAGCATATATATTAAAGCGGTAAAACAGGCTTGGATGTCTCAAACAGCATACACGTTCTCTATGTTTTGAACAAAGTAAAAGGGGCCTACTATGCAACATGAATGCAACCCGGGTTTCACCCAAGGCACCCTAGCTCGTATGCATCTAGCACAACATCAAACATTGGGTACTTCCGTTTCCCCATTGGCTTAAAGCCGCAAACAAAAGGGAGACACCATGTCCCCAACGGCACACAGGCCGTCACACGGAACCTTGCAATGGCCCCACCCGCACATGGGTCTTAAACCCCAGGCTTGCCCGCATAATCTGACGTCGCACGTCAGGGTTCCGTCTCACACTGACCGATTCTAAGAAGCCTCGCTGGACCCCACCCGCTCATGGCCACATTGCCCGGGCTTGCCCTCTGCTCGGCATTCTCGTCAGTCTTACACAAGGGCTAGTCTCGCCGGGACACTTTCCCCACATGACTTGCGCGTCACGGGATAGCCAGCCGACCACGGAGACATAGCCGCGCCTTAGCACAGCACAAACAAAGGTTTCCCCACCCCAATTACCACTCGCACCGCGTCTTTCCCGTGCTCCAAGGAAACCATCTACCGCACAAAGCGGAGCTAACCTCGTCCGGTTCCGACTACGAGTACTCACTCAAATACAATGGGGAAAACGCATACACACAACGGCGTATTGCCGCAACGGATTTTCTACCGAAGTTCGCTATGCAACATCACCGGGTCGGACTATCGGTCGCGACCACGGCTTCACCCACAATGCCTAATCCACTAACGGAGCGGATCTCTAATGCAAAGCATGCCGGGATGAGCATTCTCAACCCGGAGGTCCTCTTGAACCTAGGCTACACGGATCCCTCTCATTTGAGAGATCCGGTGCTCAAAATACGAAAGGAAGGGGATGCTATTCATGCATCCTAAATCCTAAAAACCGAGAGGAGAAGTGTCGTTACCTTCCGTCCCCTCTTCCTAGCCATGGAGAAGATTTGCTCGGATGAACACCACCGCAACGCTCCCACCTTCGCGGATCTGAACTCCGCTCGCGAAACGGACCTCCGAAGCTTCGCCGGCGGCCGGAACTTGGCCTCCTTGCTCTCCCTTCTCTCTAGAACTTAGAGAGATAAAAGGAAGTGGGGAATGATGGTTTGGAACCCTATTCCCGGCCTTAAACCACCCAGGGAGGCTCCCCACCGTTGGATCTTCCAAAGAAAAGAACGAACGGCCACGATCGGAACTCACATTAGAAAATCTAGGCCAAACACGGGTTGCAACACGGCCGTGTGCATGGCCGTGTTAGCCATTCGCCGTCTCGATCGATTCGAAAACCAGCACACGGCTCCTGACACGGCCTTCGACACGGCCGTGTCTCGCTCCACACGGCCGTGTCGTGACCCGTGTCACGGCACCCGTTTTCAATATTTTCAGTCAGAGAAGTACACGGCCTCTGACACGGCCATCGACACGCCCGTGTCACCTGGGACACGGCCGTGTCCGGACCCGTGTCATACCCCGTGTGCCAAACCTCAGGAAATTTCGAAACGACCCAGGCTACACGGCCTGGGACACGGCCGTGTGCCTGGCCGTGTTCCATACTCGACGATCGTCGGCCTTAACATGGTCGACCACACGGCCAGCTCGACACGGCCGACACGGCCTCTGACACGGCCGTGTCGGGACCCGTGTCACCTGCTAAAAAAAGTAAAAAAACTGTTTTGGCCAAAAGCGATCCCCGTCGCTCCTACAACATTTTGGGGCGTTACATGCAGGCATCCCCGGGCGCCCGCGACCGCACCCACGTGCAGGCCTCCCCGTGCCCACGCGGTCTACCACACGTGCGGGCTCCACCCTCTGCGCTCTGCTATGTCTGCCGCCGCTTCTGTCATACTCCGTTTCGGCGCCCTTCGGTGTTGAACTACCATTGACGCCCTCTCCCACTCGCCTCGTTGCTCACTCAAGAAAATACTAACCTTCTTTGAGGGAGACATGATGACCACAGAAGCTCCGCGAACTTTGAAATCTCTAAAATAGTGTGAGGAAAGAGCAGAATGACGCCCTCTAATTTATAAGAATTGAATCATAAAGGAAGACTATCAAATTTGCAAAATATTTCTTTTCAAGTTTTCTTGTCTCAAACAAACAGTGAATGAACAACAATTTTCACCGGTATCACACAAAGCATGCATATAATTTTTTAACGTTTTGAACGCACTGAAAGAAGAAGAAAATTTTCGCACTCATCGCTTCGTGGATCGTGACTCACGAAAATTTTGGGGCATTTGATGGGGTTCCCCCTATAATTCCGGATCAAACCGGAAAAGCTCGTACCAAGGACGCTTGGGGAAGGCCAACCCGGTCGAATGAGCCGCGCGCGGCCAAACCACACTCTTAAGTTCCGTAGCGACGTCATTCGCCAGCACAAATCACTGTCCGACGTAATTATCACTGTGACCTTCCAGAAAACTATAAATAGACCCGCAGTCAAGCAAATCTAGAGGCAAGAAATAGCTCTAAGATTTTCCGGGGAGATCGTGGATTTAAGCTGATTCTCCTCTCAGGAATTCTCTCCGCTCTTCTCCTTGCGCTCAGGCTCCAGCACACCCCAAGTCACGTCAACCACCTCCGCAAGATCACTCCCATCAAGACTCCGCATCAACGAGTGCACTCTCTCCAGAAGCTCCGTGAACTTGGAGAATTTTCCAGCCGGAACGCTCCCACCTAGTTTCCGCAACCTCAGCAACATTTGAAGGTCGGAGCGCTTCCATTGAGACTCCGAGCACTTAACCGTTTTCCCTCATTTTCTGCACCTATTAAGGAGTAGCGGTCTGTCGCCCTCTGAAATCAAATCAAACTCTGTAAAATCCCAAGAAACTATTGGATTTTGGCTCGGCGCAGTTCCAGCCACATGGTTTTTCACCCTTTCCGGGTTTTCCTCGTAAAAATATCTTGTCATTTGTCGTGATTCATTTTGATTGTTTGCGCGCCCGGTCCAATTCTGAGCTAAGACGGTCTGATTTCTCCAGGCTGGGGAAAGACCGGACGACCCGCAACAATACTATATTAATGGGAAAAAACCTTCTTTGACTAAACATTTATTTTCTGATTTTACCTTTCTTGATAAAAAAAAATCCAAATTTTAAAGTTTGTGTTTTTTTTATTTTACTTAAAAAAATGTGCTCTCATATAAACATAATTCTCTATTTATAATAAAAATGTGTTTCCCCCGCCACTCTCAAATCACGTGCACACAACAAAAATGAGCGGCGAGCGGGGCATAACACTCGGAGATTTGCGAGAAGCAGGAGCATCGTCGTGCCAGGATAATGTCGTAGCGGGGATAATGTCATGCGGGACACATGAGCCCCATATCCCTCACTTGTATTATTAAATATTATTTATATACTATATACAATTTGACCAATCGCCGGTGTCCGATATATAAATGGATGTCCCCCAAGCTCTTCATTCGCGAATCCGGGAAATCTGCTTTAAGCAAAAGCGATGGCGGCCGGCGAAACACGCCACAGATCTTCGACGCAATCCCAGCCGCCAATCTCCGATAATACCCCGCCGGCGGGATTGACGTCTGAGGAATACACGGCCCTACAGCCCACCATCGAAGAGCACCACCGATACCAGGTTGGCCCCGGCCAGTGCTCCTCCCTCATGGCGCAGCGGATCAGTTCGCCTGCGGCGACGGTATGGTCGATCGTGCGCCGTTTCGATCAGCCCCAAATCTACAAACACTTCACCCGGAGCTGCGCCCTCGCAGGGGGCGAGGTGCAGGTGGGCTGCCTCCGCGAGGTCAGCGTCATTTCCGGGCTTCCCGCCAGCACCAGCACCGAGCGCCTCGATATTTTAGATGAAGACCGGCGGATCACCGGATTTACAATCATCGGCGGTGAGCACCGGCTGAGGAATTACAAATCGGTGACAACTGTTTCGCAGTTTGGGGGATCGGATCGGGAATGGACGGTGGTGCTGGAGTCGTATATTGTGGATGTCCCCGAGGGGAACACGGAAGAAGATACCCGTCTCTTCGCCGACACCGTCGTCCGGCTCAATCTCCAGAAATTGGCCTCCATCTCGGAATCCATGGCCCTGGATTCAGCAGCGATTCTGGAGAAGGG
This sequence comes from Platanthera zijinensis, assembly GCA_039513925.1. Taxonomy (NCBI): domain Eukaryota; kingdom Viridiplantae; phylum Streptophyta; class Magnoliopsida; order Asparagales; family Orchidaceae; genus Platanthera; species Platanthera zijinensis. The sequence goes on along the minus strand of CM077078.1, from coordinate 247,025,582 downwards.
AAAGTGATTTTAATTACAGTTGCTCAAGTGGATTAATTAGGACGAAAAGAAGCTGTTGATTCGAAAATTATTGAAAACTGTGTACTACTGCGAGGATGTAATCGATCTGTTTCTAGTATCTGTCGTTGATTGTGTGGGTTAGTTCGGATTTATGGATCGTAATGGTCACGTGATTACTCTTCCTTCTTTTGCCAGAATTTAATATAATATATGGTGTATTTGTGGCTTTGTGCCATCATTTTGCTGTGAAGTTCACTCAAGTCAAGTATATATGATGAGTAGCAGAGTAGGGAAAATGTATAAATTAATTTCAACCACTGCATTTCTCATATAACAAAACATTCTTATTATAGTTCATGACTTATATATGATTTATATGAACAATAATAATAATAATAATAGTAATACAACTTAAAAATACTCTAGCTAATGTTGAGTATTATTTAGAAACAGGTATGTATACAATATAATACTAGATGGGGCTCACACTAAAGCTTTCTGAATCAAACCGGGCTAAAGCACTCAAATGAGCCAATTTGACCATCCGCGCATACGAACCATGTTCGTTGAAAAGGTAATGAAAGTTGCCCGAAGGGGGGCACGACAATGCCACCACACCAGCTCACATGCTCTACACGCATGGGGGGTCGCGCTTGCGCACACAGCCTCCACCGTCCGCGCAGATTCTGTTGCGCCCGCGCGTGGATCCCGCGCGGCACTCCCTGTGCACGAGCACGCGGTCCACAAGCACCTGCGTGTGACACCCTCTGTGTGCACACGCGTAATTTTCATGCACGCACACGTGTTGTTTTCCCGCGCCATCACCACCATTTCCTGTATGCACCATCGCCGAGCAACGTGCCCGGATCGCCCAGGGGGGCATGTTCGTCACTTTTGAAAAATTAGTGATCCTGGTGACCAAAACCAAGCAAATTGTTCGTCAACTTCAAAATCAATCAGGCGCAATTATCAGCATGTCTCTTCAGAAAAGCTATAAAAAAATCCTTATGCGGTCTTCATTTGAGCAAAAGCAACCAAAGAGATAAGAGAGAGCCCTGAGGTTTTTCGATGATAACGTAAGATTTAGATCGCTCATTCACTCTAAAATAACTCGGGTCGCTCTCAGGTCGTTTCATGCTCACGTGGATGTCTCAGCACGTGCAGGAAAAAACAACGTAAAAGAATGCTATCGTGGACGCTCTCGCGGAAGCTCGGTGAACTTAATCATTTTCACACTTTTCGTTGCTTTCAAAGCTTGTAAATAGAAAGGTGTCATGTCATCGTCTTGGAATTAGGAACTCTTGTAACCTCAAAAAAACTAGTAGATTTTGACCAGATCCGGATCCGACCACATGATTTTTCACCTTTTTTGGATTTTTCTACGCTAAAACGTCTCGTGACATTGCTGCTTGGTTTCCATTTGACTGTATGTGCGCTCTGCTCACTCTCGAGCTAAGGCGGTCCTATTCTCTGGACCGAAAGGAAACTCGAGTGACCCACAACAGTTTGTCTCCGTCAGTGGGAAGGTGTCCCCAACCTGCAACAAATTTTTGAGGACTATGCGTGCCACCCCAACTGACAAAAATGGTCATAACACCGAGCGCTAGCCATGTCAACTACCGCGGGCGATTGACATACCGCCAAGCGCTAACATGTCAACTGAGAGAAAGAGTTAACTTGAAAGCTTATATCGACCGGAAGAAAACATCTCGTCGCAACAAGGTGTGTCGACTAGATTTGTGAGCTACCGTTTGCAATAGCCATAATGCCGAGTGCTAGCCATATCAACTAAAAGGGAGGATCGACTAGACTTACTGTGTCGATTGGAAGAAGAATCGATGAGACACTCTATGTTGTCTGGAAGGACGAATCAACGAGACCATGTTTATTGACTATCGTCGCATATTACTCTTAACGCGCTGCTCTACCTGGAAGTTCATGTCAGTGATCCAAGTGTAACATGTAAGATCCCATTTTTTTTTCTTTTAAACCACCGGGTCTTATGTCCAGAATCGTTGTTTTGCGGTGACACCGACGCTCGGGTGGGTCGCCACTATAAAACATCGATCCTACCGGCCTTAACGATCACCAAAGAAAGAGAAGTATACAGATAAGTTCAAGTCCACATATCATATATAATATGAAATAGAAATCACAACAATGTCCACATGATAAAGAGGTACTAGAGTCGAAAGGCAAATAGAAATATAAACGGGCTTAAGCTCCGTACATTAATTCCTCACTATAACACTCTCGCAACTCTCTACATCTAAGCAGAAGCAAACCGAAATCCATCCTTGACTTGTCGCTGTGCAGCAGTGGTAGTGCGCAACAACTCCTCCTTATGTCATGCCTCCTTATCCTGCCGGTGCTGATGCACCTGCTGCTCGGTCCCCTAAAATGATGTGGTCCACCGACCGTTAGTCAAAATACTAAGTCACTATCATCATCGCCTCACCCCAGCGACTCCTAGGCACCATGCGGGGAGGATGAAAGCGGAGGACAACAAAGTAGAGTGGAACAAGCAGGTGACAACTACCCTAGCAGGTGTATATACAAAAGAACTATAAAAGGAAAAGCAAGCTAGCAGTTCTATAATAAGGAAGTAGTATAGTAAACAAGTAGAGTAGAGCAGTAATTGTATGAAAAGTAAACTAAGAAATAAGTAACTTTAACTTATATGAATGTGTAACACCCCAAAAAGGCCCCAAAAAGACTCAAGATGAGTTTGAGTAGCAGGTCAGGTTACACGGCCTGGGACACGGGCGTGTCCCAGGGCGTGTCGGGTGTACACGGCCTGGGACACGGGCGTGTCCCAGGGCGTGTTCGATTTATTTTGCGGAATTGGCCTATTCAAGTCAGAGCCGGACACGGCCTTGAACACGGCCGGGAACACGGGCGTGTCAGGCTGGACACGGGCGTATCAGCTGCCGTGTTCCGACCCGTGTACTGGTTGCAGCTCGATGTAACAGGAGACACGGGCGTGTCTCAAGTTCGACACGGGCGTGTCAGGTTCGACACGGGCGTGTCGATGACCCGTGTTGTTCAGTCGGTTCAAACTGTGTGCCGCTTAGAGGGTACACGGCCTGTGACACGGGCGTGTCACAGGCCGTGTCGGCCAAAAAATGGGTTTTTGGGAAAATCTTGGCCGTTCAGTTTTCTCTCTTTTGATCCAAGGGTCCAGGTGGTTTCCTGGCTGGGTTATTACGAGAAGAGAGGAATGAAGAGGTCATTCTTCATTTGGCTTAAGGAAGAGAGAAAGAGAGAGGAAGAGAAGAAGGAGGAGGAGAGCAAGCCACAGGCGGAGCTCCCGTGGTCCGATTCGTGATCCGAAGCCGGCGTTGTGAAGGCAAGGTTGCTGCGGTTCTTTCTCACCGGCTAGTTTTCGATGGCACCGAAGAGATCGACAAGGGTAACGATCTCCCTCCTTGGACATGTGAAGTCCTTCTTTTCTGCATTGCATAGGGAAAACCCTTCCCCGCGAGTGTGCGGTGGGTTGTGGTGTCCCTTGGGGTAGATATGTGAAGTCCCCCTTGTTAGAGGCCGGAATTGGAGTACGGCTCTAGGCATGCTGTGTGAAGCCCATCTGGATGGAATCTGGATTGGTGATGCTTGTTTGCATATCGGAGAAGGCTCCGTGATAATGGCTTGTAATGCCTATGGCTTGTGATGCCTTGTTCCTACCTGTTGCTTGGTGTGGCAGGAAGTACTGGACGATGTCCAGGAAATGAAGAGGGTTGAATGCAACTCTTGTGGCCGTGGGTTGCCACTTTGTGAGTAGTTGAGCCGTTGGGCTGCAACTCGATGAAAAGGCAGATTGCTGAACAGGAAAGGTGAAACCGACCCGCGCCTATAAAATGCCATGGATACTTCCGTATTCGAGGTGGCTCGGCGACTTGAGCAATGGGGGGTGGTTGATCCGTACCTGCGTTAGGTCCGTCCGACTTGGAAGCCTGGTATAGGTTTTGTTGGAGCGCCTAATGAGAGTCTTAGGCCCGCGCGCCGGAAAGACTAGAAATGCTCAAATACCGTGTAGACGGTGGTGTTGACCATGGTATTCCGGTACACCGAAAATTTGCCCTGAGTGCACGGACTGTCGGACCGGGTGGCCGATGGTTGTGATGGCTTGAATGTGCCTGCGCGCACATAGTTGCTATTTGATGATGCCATGCTTGCAGGGAAAGAATGCTCATGCCCCGAGAAAGGGGTAGGATTGTTATAATTGGGTCAGCTGAATGCTGACCGTTGCATTGTTTGCCACCGGTTGGGTGGATTGTTCCCGTGCAGGTGCTGGAGAGCCAAGTGGTAAGTGATGGGCGGGAGAGCCCTACTGCTGTTGCTGCTGCTGCGGCTAGCCCTGGAAGGCTAAGCGAATGGCGTTGTTTTGTTTTCTCTTTTTACTCATGTATGGCCGGCCTGTGCGCCGAGGTTTGTAAAACATGATGTATGTTCAGAGGAACTGTAAGGCCTTTAGGCCAAACTCTTGTGGTTGTGTACATTCCGTGGTATTTATATATAAAGGTGGTTTTATATATATTGGACATTCCGGTTAAGAGTTCAAAGTTGTAACTTAAAGCTTCCGCTAGAATGCTCTGAGTTAGGATTCGTATTTGGTTTGGTATTATCCTATGACCTCACCGTCTGTTTGTGGCATATAGTGTGGGGCCCCGGCCGGACCTTCTACTATACGTCATCTAACGGATGGGGTCGTTACATTTTGGTATCAGCTTTTCTCGGTCTTCCTCTTTCGAATTCGTGGTCGAATTCTTTTGTGGGGTGGCGAGCACGTGTTTGTGCGACCTGCTGTAACGCTAATGAACTCTGGAATGTCCATTAAGGAATGTACAAAATCTTGTTTGAGGAATCTGCGCGTTCCTTTTTGTGTTGTTTTGCTTGCATACATTCGCTAATGTGTGTCTTGTCCACCTATAGGTGACACGTAGTGGTGCTGGGCAGTCTGAGCCCCAGCGTTCTGGTGAGAGTGCGGCACCAACTGAGGTGCCAACACCTCCTCCATCTGCGGAAACTGTTCGCTTAGTGGCTGAGGCGCTATTTGCCATGATTCAGCCGACCGGGCAAGCGCAGCCGGCAGTAGTGCCAGTTCGTGTGGATGTAAGACCCGAGCCGGTTGAGGCTGTAGATCCACGAGCAGCTGACCGACAGTTGAAGCAATTCATGAGCTTCAGTCCTCCTACGTTTGCGGGAATGGGATCCCCAACGCAGGCGGAAGATTGGTTATCGCGTGTCAAGAGGATAATGACAGCGATCAGGGCGGAGGAAACTCTCAAGGTCACCTTACCCACCTTCATGCTTGAAGGGGAGGTGCGGTTGTGGTGGGACGAGGTTGAGTTACACCATTTGGCGGGCAGGCAATTAACACAAGTGTTGATTGAGGAGTTCTCTCGACTATTTCTGGCGAAACATGTCCCAGCGGCGCAACGTATTGCTATGGAAAATGAGTTCCAACGGTTAAAGCAAGGGGAAGATAGTGTGGATATCTACTTGCACGAGTTTACCAGGTTGGGACGATATGCGGGAACAATCTTCGCGGATGACCAAAGGAAAACGAATCGGTTCTATGAAGGATTGCGGGATGAGTTGCGATTCCTGCTTTCGAGTTCTGTGAGCCAAGGGTTTCAGGCGTTGGTTGATACTGCGTGCGCGTTGGAGAAGGACATGAGGCGAGTGCAAGGGAATAAGGGCTTGGTGGTGTCTAAGCCAGAGTTTCAAGCACCTCGCCCAGGCAAATCGTTTTACCAGAAGAAAGGGGGCAAGAGGTCCAAGCCATCTGGGCAAGTGACTACGACCGTGGTGTCGGGAGCGACATCAAGGCCGGATGCTCGTACGTGCTATAACTGTGGCCGGGTGGGGCATATTGCTCGTGACTGTCGGGTTGTGCAGCCCAAAGGGGAAAAGAAGACGGGTGCGTCGTATGCTGAGAAGGGCAAAGCGGTGGTGGATTCCTCTGCTTCCCAGGCGCAGCCCCGAATCTATCAACTTGGCCAGCAGGAAGCGATTAAGCAAAGTGACGCCGTCACAAGTACGAGTTGAGTTAGTTTACTTGCTGTGCTTTTGGTTTTGGTTATGTTTAGCTTGTGCATGTGTGTGTGCTGCAGGCTTTGTCCTGATTCAGAATAATTTAGCGAGAGCCCTGTTTGATACGGGTGCTTCGCATTCTTTTCTGTCTGAGGATTTCGTATCTCGCATTGGGGTACCAAGTCATGTGACGGTGGATAGTACAAGGGTGCTATTGCCGAATGGCTGTATGATGCTTGCGGATAGGGCTTGCGATGTGGATGTGCAAATAGGAAGTCGGGATTTCGGTTTGAGTGCAGCTGTGCTACCGTTATCGGAGTTTGATGTGATCTTTGGTATGGACTGGCTCTCGGAGCAGCGTGCCTTTATTGATTGCAACTCCAAAGAGATTACACTGGGCCAGAATACCGGGCTTGTGACGAAGTTCACTGGTATGCGAGGAGTTGGCGGAACGTTGTTGTCTGCACTCCAAGTCGTCAATGCTGTTCGGAAGGGCGCGGAGTTATTCTTCACGCTAATTCAGGCTGTTGAGCCAAAGGCCAGTGTCGGTGAAGTGCCAGTTGTGTCAGAGTTTGCCGATGTGTTTCCTAAAGATCTTCCTGGGTTACCACCCCAGCGGGAGATTGACTTCTCTATTGAGTTGGTGCCAGGTGCGAAACCTGTGGCCCGCTCTCCATATCGCGTCGCGCCAAAAGAGATGGCTGAGCTGAAATTCCAATTACAAGAGTTGTTGGAGCAGGGTTATATACGCCCAAGTATGTCACCTTGGAGCGCACCTGTTCTCTTTGTGAAAAAGAAAGACGGTAGCTTACGGTTGTGTATTGACTACCGCGAGTTGAATAAGCTGACGGAGAAAAACAAATATCCGATTCCGAGGATTGATGACCTCTTTGATCAGCTGGCGGGATCAACGGTCTATTCCAAGTTGGATTTGAAATCGGGATATTATCAGCTAAGGATTCGGGAAGGTGACATTCCCAAGACAGCGTTTGGAACACGCTACGGTCATTATGAGTTCACGGTGATGCCGTTTGGCCTATGTAATGCGCCTTCGGTATTTATGGACCTAATGCATCGAACGTTCCGAGAGTATTTGGATTTGTTTGTTATTGTATTTATCGATGACATATTAGTATACTCTCAGTCGGAAGAGGATCACGCAAACCATTTGCGATTGGTCTTGCATACCCTGCGAAGGAATAAGCTTTTTGCCAAGTTCTCAAAGTGTGAGTTCTGGCTCTCTTCAGTAGCCTTTTTAGGCCATGTGGTAAGCGGAGAGGGTATCGCGGTGGATCCGTTGAAGATAAGTGCCATCCGAGATTGGCTAGTGATGTCTTCAGTGGCCGAGGTCAGGAGCTTCCTTGGACTTGCGGGCTACTATAGACGGTTTGTGGAAAACTTCTCACGGATTGCTTTACCTCTCACCACGCTGACGAGAAAAGATCAAAAGTTCTTTTGGACGCCGGAGTGCGCACGAGCTTTTGAAGACTTGAAGAGTCGTTTGACCACGGCGCCTGTGTTGACATCGCCATGTGGTACCGATGGGTATGAGATCTATAGTGATGCATCTGGGAGCGGCTTAGGCTGCGTTCTTTTACAGTTTGGGAAAGTGATTGCTTATGGCTCGCGTCAGTTGAAAGTGCATGAGCGGAATTACCCCGTCCATGATTTGGAGTTGGCGGCGGTAATCTTTGCGCTCAAGTTGTGGCGGCACTATCTATATGGCGTCAAAGTGGATATCTATACAGATCACAAGAGCCTAAAGTATTTGTTGGATCAGAAGGATCTGAATATGCGACAACGAAGATGGATGGAGTTCCTCGGGGACTACACCTTCGAGATTCACTATACTCCCGGGAAGGGAAATGTGGTCGCTGATGCTTTGAGTCGGAAGACTCCGGTACGGGCAAGCTGGTTGCAGAGGCATGATCAGCATTTGATCCAAGAATTGGAAGCATTGGAGATATCGTGTGTTGACAAGGGTGTGTCAACCGATGCGTGTTTGAACTGGACGGAGGTGCAATATGACCTTACGGACAGAGTTCGGCGAGCAACGGAGCTTGATGAAAGTCTCCAGCGCTATGCTAAAGATGGGCCGGAGGACCAATTCTCTTGGGATAACGGCTATTACGGAGAAATGGTCGAGTGTGCGTCCCAAGTGTGGGTAAATTGAGGGAAGAGTTGATGTACGAAGCTCACTTTGCAAAGTACTCAGTTCACCCAGGGAGCACAAAGATGTACAGGGATATGAAAAAGCTGTTCTGGTGGCCCGGACTAAAGAAAGATGTGGCTCGTTATGTGGCTGAATGCACTACCTGTGCGTTGGTGAAAGCAGAATGCCAGAAGCCTGGCGGTTTCCTGAAGTCTTTACCTATTCCGGAGTGGAAGTTCGACGATATTTCGATGGATTTCGTGCACGGGTTGCCGAGATATCAACGCGGTCATGATTCAATCTGGGTGATTGTGGACCGGTTGACGAAAGTGGCGCACTTCCTTCCAAACAGAAGAGACGATTCAGTGGAAACCTTGGCCAAGCTGTATGTGGAGCAGGTTGTTCGACTGCACGGTGTTCCTCGGAGCATCGTTAGTGACCGTGATGGGCGGTTCACATCGAATGATTGGCGGCTCGTTCATCAAATGTTGGGTACAAAGTTAGCGTTTAGTACGGCCTTTCATCCCCAAACGGATGGCCAGACTGAACGAACCAACAAGACGATGGAGGATATGCTCCGCATGTGCGCCCTAGACTTTGGTAAGAGATGGGAAGAGTATATATTTCTCGTCGAATTTGCCTATAATAATAGCTACCAACCGAGTATTGGTATGGCACCATTTGAGGCGTTGTATGGTCGGAAATGCCGTACACCCTTAGCTTGGGCAGAAGCAGGCGAATCGAAGCTGAATGGGAAAAAGTAAGTCGAAGAAGCTACTTCGCTCATACGCTCTATTCGGGAGAGGCTATTGATAGCCCAAGATCGTCAAGCAAAGTACTACAATGCCAAGCACCGGAACGTGGAGTTCGCGGTGGGTGATTGGGTATATTTGAAGATCAAACCCTTCAAAGGTGTGTCCAGGATTCGGCGTTTGAAAAAGCTAAGTCCGAGGTATCTTGGTCCGTTTGAGGTGGTGGAGCGAGTTGGGGAAGCTGCTTATCGACTAGCACTTTCAGTGGACTTGGGTGGATTACATGATGTGTTTCACATCTCAGTCCTTCGTAAGGCGGTAAAGGATCCAGCTCAAGTAGTGGAGGATGATCGGGTACCGGTCGAGTATGGGCTAACGACGAAGGTTAGACCCATTCGGATCGAGGATTGAGCCGAGAAACAATTGCGGAACAAAGTGATCGGGATGGTCAAGGTCCGATGGGACAATTGTGGCCGTGAAGAGCTAACATGGGAGCGAGAGCAGACCATGCGAGCTGAGTTTCCCGAGTTATTTGTATAAACTGTAGACCGTGTACTTTTTGTTATAACAGAGTTATAGCATTGCTGGTTTTGTTTCCTTACCGTGCAAATTTCGGGACGAAATTTTGTTAAGGGGGAGAGGGTTGTAACACCCCAAAAAGGCCCCAAAAAGAATCAAGATGAGTTTGAGTAGCAGGTCAGGTTACACGGCCTGGGACACGGGCGTGTCCCAGGGCGTGTCGGGTGTACACGGCCTGGGACACGGGCGTGTCCCAGGGCGTGTTCGATTTATTTTGCGGAATTGGCCTATTCAAGTCAGAGCTGGACACCGCCTTGAACACGGCCGGGAACACGGGCGTGTCAGGCTGGACACGGGCGTGTCAGCTGCCGTGTTTCGACCCGTGTACTGGTTGCAGCTCGATGTAACAGGAGACACGGGCGTGTCTCAAGTTCGACACGGGCGTGTCAGGTTCGACACGGGCGTGTCGATGACCCGTGTTGTTCAGTCGGTTCAAACTGTGTGCCTCTTAGAGGGTACACGGCCTGTGACACGGGCGTGTCACAGGCCGTGTCGGCCAAAAAATGGGTTTTTGGGAAAATCTTGGCCGTTCAGTTTTCTCTCTTTTGATCCAAGGGTCCAGGTGGTTTCCTGGCTGGGTTATTACGAGAAGAGAGGAATGAAGAGGTCATTCTTCATTTGGCTTAAGGAAGAGAGAAAGAGAGAGGAAGAGAAGAAGGAGGAGGAGAGCAAGCCACAGGCGGAGCTCCCGTGGTCCGATTCGTGATCCGAAGCCGGCGTTGTGAAGGCAAGGTTGCTGCGGTTCTTTCTCACCGGCTAGTTTTCGATGGCACCGAAGAGATCGACAAGGGTAACGATCTCCCTCCTTGGACATGTGAAGTCCTTCTTTTCTGCATTGCATAGGGAAAACCCTTCCCCGCGAGTGTGCGGTGGGTTGTGGTGTCCCTTGGGGTAGATATGTGAAGTCCCCCTTGTTAGAGGCCGGAATTGGAGTACGGCTCTAGGCATGCTGTGTGAAGCCCATCTGGATGGAATCTGGATTGGTGATGCTTGTTTGCATATCGGAGAAGGCTCCGTGATAATGGCTTGTAATGCCTATGGCTTGTGATGCCTTGTTCCTACCTGTTGCTTGGTGCGGCAGGAAGTACTGGACGATGTCCAGGAAATGAAGATGGTTGGATGCAACTCTTGTGGCCGTGGGTTGCCACTTTGTGAGTAGTTGAGCCGTTGGGCTGCAACTCGATGAAAAGGCAGATTGCCGAACAGGAAAGGTGAAACCGACCCGCGCCTATAAAATGCCATGGATACTTCCGTATTCGAGGTGGCTCGGCGACTTGAGCAACGGGGGGTGGCTGATCCGTACCTGCGTTAGGTCCGTCCGACTTGGAAGCCTGGTATAGGTTTTGTTGGAGCGCCTAATGAGAGTCTTAGGCCCGCGCGCCGGAAAGACTAGAAATGCTCAAATACCGTGTAGACGGTGGTGTTGACCCTGGTATTCCGGTACACCGAAAATGTGCCCTGAGTGCACGGACTGTCGGGCCGGGTGGCCGATGGTTGTGATGGCTTGAATGTGCCTGCGCACACATAGTTGCTATTTGATGATGCCATGCTTGCAGGGAAAGAATGCTCATGCCCCGAGAAAGGGGTAGGATTGTTATAATTGGGTCAGCTGAATGCTGACCGTTGCATTGTTTGCCACCGGTTGGGTGGATTGTTCCCGTGCAGGTGTTGGAGAGCCAAGTGGTAAGTGATGGGCGGGAGAGCCCTACTGCTGTTGCTGCTGCTGCTGCGGCTAGCCCTGGAAGGCTAAGCGAATGGCGTTGTTTTGTTTTCTCTTTTTACTTATGTATGGCCGGCCTGCGCGCCGAGGTTTGTAAAACATGATGTATGTTCAGAGGAACTGTAAGGCCTTAAGGCCAAACTCTTGTGGTTGTGTACATTCCGTGGTATTTATATATAAAGGTGGTTTTATATATATTGGACATTCCGGTTAAGAGTTCAAAGTTGTAACTTAAAGCTTCCGCTAGAATGCTCTGAGTTAGGATTCGTATTTGGTTTGGTATTATCCTGTGACCTCACCGTCTGTTTGTGGCATATAGTGTGGGGCCCCGGCCGGACCTTCTACTATACGTCATCTAACGGATGGGGTCGTTACAGAATGACCCAACAAACTTATAAGTTAAGGGGTCTTTTGTAAAGCTCCCATCATATAAAAAGTCTCATACCAATTTATACGATGGGGTGTCGGGTTATATGTAAGTATGCGTGTAATGTAATGATATGTCATGATTCATGCAAGTGCAACACACGCACACGACTCTATGTGAACGGACTTTTATTTCCCCCTTTATGGAGCCTAACCTCCCAGGATACCTCCATAGTGGTAAACGGAAGCGGTGGGTTGGGCCTCGTCCACCTCTAAACCGGTTTCAGCACTACTAGTCAGACCTATAGTGCGCCTCAACGTTGGTGCACTAAGCAGAGCTCCTGCGTACTCTTGACGACTAACACACCAGACTTTATTTGGCTAAGTGCTAAACCACACCTACCGAGCCAACTTATTGGTGTCGGTGCGACGACTCTCATATACCGAAGACCCACCACCTTATATTCTATGCACATGTAATATTAATGTATTTCCCCATTAAGCCAAAGCTCCCCGGACCATCCCGTCCATCACAAAACCATCTGAGCCATCGGCTCACCGGGCTAACCTGCCCATCCCAAAAACCACCGATCCTACCGCTCGTGAGACCCAACCTAACTCCCACAACACCGGGGAGTGTGAGTGTAAGTGTAATCTTAGAGTATTTCTAATTACTCTTGTAATCCATTTATTCTTACGGCTTACGTTAACCTTAGACTGCCCAGGGTATTCTCTGTGAAGGGCTCTCACGGGGCACTAGGAACTATGATGGTAGCTGAATCCCGTCATTCCCTTTCGAAGGCACTTACTATTATTGATTATTACCCAGGTCACAATCCAATTTAATGTTTTACTGGATCTAGCCCTAGTGCATTTTGACTCTCTCTCTCCATAGGAAAGACGATCTTTCGTCGATCCCGAGCACCACTTAACACTAGTCAATCCAACACCCTCGTCATCATGACTCCTAATGAAGCTCTCTTTTTCACCTTACCAAATCAGTATACAATCAATCCAACTCCCTATGTCCATCCTTCATACTAACACAAATCTGTAGTTTTACTATGTGCAGACCAACTTAAGCTATATGATGAGCATGAGGGGTGACCCCTTCAAATATTTTTTTAATTTTCCTAATTTATTTAGCATTTATTAAATTTTTCCAAAATTAGGTCATGGATAATTTTGAATATGAAGTACTCGATTTCCTTAAGTTATGGACACCAAAAAATCATGAACACTATATAATAGCAAAATATTAGTGAATACTAACTTTCACAGGTTTTCATAAATGTAATATCCTCTAAATAATTAATTCAATGTAATTCAAATAATTAGAGGTAATGAAGGGCGTACCACAATTCATAGTCTAAAAATTATATAAAAATTACCAGAGCCTCATTATGACCACAAAACATTACTGACTATGTTTCATGCAATTCCAAGGTCAGTAAGATATATAGAAAAATACCTCAATTGAATTCATGATAGTGCACTTTGTGAAGAAATACTGTTGTAAACTCATCCAAATAACATGTAATAATTTTTTAAGCTTTATTATACCCTACAAAGTTCTCTGGCTAAGTAACACAATTTTCTAGCAAGATATATTATTTATTATCTATTTATCAAACTAAGATGTACTAGTTCACTTTACACATGAAGTACTAAGAGAAAATGTCCAATTATTCCAAATAATTTACCAATGCATGAAAATGGCATTTTATTAACTTTTCCAGAGTTTCATATCATTTTAAGTTAATTTAACCATGGTTACTTCAATATCATCACAAAGGGCAAGATGAAGGTTGGAACTACAAGTATAAGCTACTGTTATCTAAACATCCTATAATAAATATCAGAGGTCAAGATCATTATAAAATTACTCCTACCAAAATATCATGAAGATCCAAGATCATATGACCCTTCAATATTTCCTTAAAAGGTATAGGCCCAAACAATCTCTAATTGGTTTAAGTTGGGTGTCTAAGTCTAAATGTCACCAAAATCCTTCCTAGGTCTATTCACCACCCTAAGATCACATGAAATAAACACCAAATCCATACAAGGATATATCACCCTATGTACTTCACAAAACCCAAAGTTCAACCTTAGGGTTTGAACTAGGGTGTTAGGGAAAATCCACCCTAATCCATCCCAAACTCCAAGTAAGGGTGTTTTAACTGACCTTAAGGCTCTGGCCAAAGTCCCATCCCCTTTGAGTGAGGATTGGCCCCTCCATGCCCCAAGTACCCTTTTAGCCTAATTTATCCTTAAGGGACCAACCTTTGGTCTTACCAAAACCTATTTAAACCAACCCAAAATGGGTTGATATTTTTACCAGACTCATAAATTGACACTATGGGCCAACCACCAAAATTTTGGTTAATTTTGAGGTCCATAGATCCCTTACTTAATTCTTACATGGTTTATTAAATTATTACCAAAACTATAGGAAAATGTTTTCAAAAAATTCTCATTTTTGGATAGGTTATAGGTATAGGTAAAAATGTCCCCCAGTCCAAATTTCAAGTCATTTGGATGGCTGGATTGATGGGGCACTCAATTTAGTCTCTGGTCAACCTATGTATAGGCTGCACCATTTTGGGTGTTGTGGTCAAACCACTTACCCAAATAGGTTGAAACAAATTTTAAAATAAATTAGACTTCAAGCCCTACAAATTTGATGTTGACTACTTTTCCTAAAACGGCCTCTAAGGACCTCATCTAACAGCACCAAGAAAGGCATGATTAAGAATAACAATTCACTATATTATATATATAATTTTAATAATATTAAAAACACTGTTCATCTTCTTCTCCAACAACAGCAACCCGTAAAAAAATGCCTCTTCCTGTAGCTTTTCCAAGCTCCCTTGCTGGCCACCCGTCCACCTCCCTTGCCAGCCACCGCCACGACCACCTCCATCGAGGTGGTGGCTAACGCCCGATGGTGGTTTGGCCGCCGAAGGTGGTGGTTTCCGGCGAACCCGCCACCATGATTTTTGGAATTTCTCCATTTTTTCTCACTAGGATCGGCTCGTTTGAGCCCGATTTCTCAACCTAATTTGATCTAGATACTAGCACAAGGGGAGAGGACGAGAAGTTGACCTTGTTTGGGGTTCGACGACGGTGGTGGCGGCGGTTGGCCGTGACATTTTTCGTCTCCAGCGAGCTTGCCTGATTCCTCGATCCTCCACTAAAATCTTTGATCCAATATATTATTTTGAATGCCAAGGACGTTTTGAAGGTGATGAGATGGTCAGAAATTTGAATGAGGGGTTGCATAGGGGGATTTATATTTTTCATGGGAGGGGAGGTGAAGGGGTGTTTGGCCATGGTGGTGTGGCTCCCCCCATGTAGACAATCAAGGTGTCCAACATTTCCTTAGAGGTTTTACAATGTACCAGATTCTGAAATGTGGCATCATTTATAGCACTTACAATAATGTTCTGTGCTCTTTTGTCTAGTGTTACCAGGATGATCTCATCCTTTGTCATTTCAGAATAGTTCTTAAGGGTTTTAATATTTGCATCCAGAGCTGATATCTTCATTGGAATGAAGGGTCCTTCTTATACAGTGATGTAGATTCTTGGATCAGAAGCTTCCATAAACAATCTAACCCTTTCCTTCCATATGCCAAAACATTCTTTCCTGCAGATAGGCAGTTTCATAGATCCAAACTCCTTTTGATTCTCATTTGAACCCATTCTTGAAATCTGTTAATTTCCTTGGAGATTCACTCAAACTGTTAGGTCAATCATTGAGCAACCTCCCTCTGATACTACTTGAAAGACTTATTTCAAGAGCCTAGACACCTAGAGGCGGGGTGAATAGGTTCTAATTTTCTTTTATAATTCAGATAATTAACTAGTATTAACACAGCACATAAAATACAATCTACAGTACAGAAATCATAGCACAGCAAACACCAGATTTATAGTGGTTCTTCAAGGTATGGGTACATCCACTTCCCCCCTTCGCTTATCTAGTAGAAGACTGGATTCAGCCCAACTTCCTTCCACTAGCTCAGATCCACAGATCTTACAACTATGAACCAAATTGGTTCCTACAGCTAAGACTTATACAAGTCTTACATCTGATTCTTCCCAAGAATCCTACCTCAGGCCTCAGCCCTACCTCAGCCTTTATCACTAGGCTTACAACTCAGACTATCACAAGTCCTACACCTCAGGCCCTCAGCCCTACCTCAGCCTTTATAATTATAGGCTTACAACTCAGATCTTACAAAAGATCCTACAAGAAATTAATTGTTTAAGAGATACAAAGATATCACCAGATAGATCTCTCTATAGGTGTGAGCTTCTTGATTAGTTCTTGAATACACTGAATCTTCAGATTCAACCTGACTTAGCTGTTTCAAAGCTTCTTGATATAACAAAATAAGGTTGAACTTTACTTGATGTAGAAGTTTATCTCCTGTCAGCTCCTTCCTTGAATTCAGAATAAGACTTGAATCTTCTCTTACAGTCTGCTCTGGATCTGCCTCCTTAAGGGTTTCCCCTTTTCTTGTTGTCTGATTCTCTTTCCTGAAATAACTTGATTACTTCCTTAGTTCTGTTGTAGTTTTTTGGTTGTCAAGGATCAGTCCCTTATATAGAGTTTACCCATAATAATCGGCTGATCCGGTTTGTAACAACCTTCTGATAGTTCTGACAAAGGTATCAGACTTGTTGGTTATGACAGTTGTCGAGTCACTAGTCATGACAGCTGATTCCTTAAAGACTTTACAACTCAGCATGAACCACTCAGCAAACTACTTCACATGGGTCGACACAAATAGACTAAGTGTCAGCACAAGTCTTGATGATGTTGACATAACACTCCATGTGTTTACATAGTCATTCTTCAGCTACTCGACACAACTTCTGTTTGTATGTGTCGACACAAGTCCTGTGTGTCGACACAACTGCTCCTGGTCTTGACATAACTGATGCTGGCAGATGGAGTTGAGTGTATATCAAGATGTCGTTGAGTGTGTGTCGAGATGTCGTTGAGTGTGTGTCGATACGTCATTGAGTGTGTGTCAACACAAGTCCTGTGTGTCGACACAAGCCTTCAGGCTCAGTATAGTTGTTGCTGTTAGATGGCGTTGAGTGTCATCCAGATGTCATTGAGTGTGTGTCGACACAAGTCCTGTGTGTCGACACAACTGCTTCTGGTCTTGACTTAGCTGTAGACAAATGGAGTTGAGTGTGTGTCGACATAAGTCCTGTGTGTCGACACAAACCTTCTTCAGGTGTCGACACAATTCCTGAGTGTCGATACATGTCTTTCTTCTGATATCGACATAACTCATGGGTGTCGACACAACTTCTGCTTTAGGTGTCGACACAATTCTTGCCTTAGGTGTCGACACAGCTTCTTCTTCAGGTGTCGAGACAATGCCTGGGTGCCGACACAGGCCTTACTTCTAGTGTCGACATAACTTCTGGGTGTGGACACAATTCTTCACAAGTTTCGACACTTGTACTTAGAAAATTTCTTGCAAACCTTACACCTGCACAATGAAACTCAAACATCCATCAAATACAAATTGATGTATATCATTGAGTAAGAGGCTTCTCCAAATCTGGTACATATTTCTCAATGTACCCAACATTATGAGTCTGAGAGGTGTGGTGGAATGCCGAGGGGCCAGCTGCGGGCCCTCACAACCGCTAGTAAGCAGTCGCGAGGTGTGAAAACGGAAGGCCAGGAGGTCGGCAAGGGCCCACGCAGCTGCGAGGCACGGTGGGGGTCGGCCGAAAGGCCGGTAGCGCCCCTTGTGTCCGCGATGTATGACGTTGTTTGATCGAAAGGATGTCCGCGAGCCTTCGCGGTCGCGAGACGCGGGGGAGGCCGTCCAGGAGGCTTGTCATGGGCCCTCACGGCCGCATGGGTGTGATTGTGAGGCATAGTGGCAGCCAATCAGGAGGCCGGCCGTGGCCCCACCTTGTTGTGTTTATGTGGCCTCGAGGCACGGCGGTGGCCATCTAGGTGGCCTACTGTTGGAGGTTGGTGCAGTGGTTGGCGCAATAGTTGAACATGATTCGGGCACGCGGATCACGTGCACGGTGGTTTAGTGTGGTTCCTTCCATGACCTTACTAAGTTAGTGGGGGACATGGGAATTCCGGCTATCTGCAATCCGAAATTTCTATAAATGAAGAAGGACCCATCATTTGCCCCCAATAGTTCCAGGAGTCTGGAGCTGGAGTGAGAGGAGAGCGGGAACTTTTTGTGCTTAATCGATTTGCGACGACCACGATGGAGACAAACGAAGAGGAGAAGGAGGTGCAAAGAATGGTAATGCGCATTCGCACTATTCGTATGAGAGGTATGCTCTGCATTACGCGTGTGTGGGGTGCACCCGTACATAGGGAGCGCGGGGGGCACACGCGCACGTGTGAGTCACACGTGCATAGCATGGTGGTTCTTGCGGGGTGCATACCCGCGCGCTTTGCGCGGGATGTAGCTTCTTGCTTTACATGTGTGGGGGTGCTTGTGCCTCTTATGTGTGTGTGTGTGTGTGTGCTCTTGTCTGCATACTTGTGTATGACGTGGCGACGTGCTTATGGTTTTTGTTTTGCAAATACTTATGCTTACTTCTGCCTTTAAGTTATAGAGCCATTGCTTGTAAGGAGGCTGATGCGGCTTTGTTCTTCGCTCTCCACCGAGTAGATTGATGTCTAGAGGAAGCGATATGAGATACTTTCCAGACTGGAGGTAAAGATTCCACACATTGAGGAGCGAGCACAAAATTCTCTTACGGAAAGCATGTCGCTCTGTTAGTTTTCTCTACGCTTTAGGTTCTACGCTTTAGGTTCCACTTTCTACCATGAAAGGATCCGATCAAGACTTTCTGACACTGTGGGGTACCTGTTTCTTAATACACTCCTACTGGGATGATGTGCATCTTAGGATTAATCGCCTTCTTCTGAAAGCATGGCTTGATAATTCATTGGATCTCTACAAGGAGTGGTGATAAGTAAAGTTTGTTTTAAAGAAGATAGATTTGGTTTTATATAATCTTTTACGTATATAAGTCTATCTCTTTTTTACTTACTTATATCCTGTGGATTAAGCCAAGAGTACCTATCGCATAGGAGTATAGTATTTTGTAGAAAATATCAAGGTCGTATTTTTCTTGGGATCGGTGTTAATTATTCTACTTTTAGAACGGACTATTATTTTATCGAACGAACGGAGTGGAGTTTATATTTAAAAACAAAAGATAGAAAAAAATATATATAGGTGATTTTATTAAGGTAGAGACTTAGAAGGTAGTCCTTGATTTCAGAATTACTTTGAGAGAATTTTAATTCAGTTATTAAAGAACAACTTTATTTCTTTATTACCTAACTTAACGAGAGGGTCCCTTTGGAAGCATCACTGACTCGAAAGTATGACCGGGGAGGCTTGCATTTAAAACAGTTAACGTAAATGTAGTGTCTCTTCACCCGGTATATGATCAATTAACAGAAAACCCTAGTTAGGATAACTAGAAAGTAGAGTTGAAATAGTTGAAAATAATATCCAGCCCAGAGCTCATCTTGACCAAGTGATAAGGGTTCTTAGCCTCTTCTCAGGATGGGGGCGGTATAAAGTACAAAAAATAATATCTACCTATCTATCTCAATCCAGGATTTAAGCTTTCGCTTCACCTTTGTTTTTGGGATAGGGTAGTAAAACTTTGCAGAGCTTCCGCACTATCTTAATTCAGGTCATAGGCTTTCGCCTCGCCCTTCATTCGGGATAGTATGAAATAATAAGGTTTTGAAAATAATTTTGAAAGGAGTTTCACACTATCTTAATCCAGGACATAAGCAGAGCTTCGCCTTTCATTCGGGATAGTATGAAAAAAAAGGAAAGTAAAACTGAAAATAAAGCAGTAAAGTACTCAGAATTGAAATTGAAAGAGTCTATTTTATAAAGTCCGAAAATTTTTTACAACTTTCTAAAAAGCTTAAAAGAAAGCTAAAATATTACAACTTACAGAACTTTAGAATACTTGAAAGCTACTACCAGTTCCTTGTCAGAGAGCTGGGGAGTCCTAACAGTTTTTAAGGAAGCTGCTGGTGTTCATATAATTCTACTCAGCCCTGCCCCCTATTTATAGGAAAAAAATTCAACTGACACGCCCCCTGACACGGGCATGTCGGGTAGAGTATGATAGGGTCACGAGAGTGACTTCCAGCATGTTGGGATAGGTGTCGAGCTGGTTGGAACTTCGGATAGAATTTGAGCGGGTCACAGGCGTGACTGATGATGTCACGGGCGTGTCAGGCAGCTGATTCATCAGGCGGCACGGGGCATGGCGACAGCGCGGCAGCTTACTGGATTTCTGGATAGAACTTCAATAGGTCACGGGCGTATCGCTTTTGTCACGGGTGTGTTTACCTATTTCCCGATTTTCCTGGGAAAAAATAGGAACAGGGAAAAAGATTAAAAAGGGTTGTCACGCCCTAGGTCACGGGCGTGACCTAGGGGCGTGACCTAAGTAAAAAATAAAAAAAACCAGAAAAACTTAGAAAATAAATCTAAAACATAAAAAATACAATATAATAAAAATAGTTAGTTTTATATATCAAAACTAAGGTGTTATTTATAAATATGCAAATTTAATACGATACAAAATTGTATATTTTTATACTCATCAAATACCCCCATACTTAGATTTTGCTATTCCAGAGCAAATATAGAGTTGAGTATATTTACAAGTTATGAAATTTTCTATTTACTATCAATTTATTTCTTCAAGATAAAACAGGTATAAATATCCGGTGAATAATGTTGAAGCCAAAAATGACCCCAACAAATGTTCACGAACCAAAGTGCAGTCAATGCCTACTTCTCTCAAACCTCGACCCCTGACAGGCTGCTAAGGCCCTAACACAGACCAAAAGCCTCAGCTGGGAGGTCCCACCACACACCCGGAAGATCTCTGAGAGCTTCCCCTCCAAAGCCAAATGCTGGGCTGGGAGCTCTTCAGAAGGCACTAGAGTTGGAGGAAAAAAATGATAAGCCTGCCTTCCAAAGAGCCCCTATGGGTCTTTTTATAGTCTTCCTTTGACCTGAAAATACTGAAATACCCCTGAGGGGTCTGTCAATAGCCAAATCCCGCTGTCATTCCAAGGGCATTTGGGTAATTTTACCTCGGGATAATATACGTTATAAACTAATCCCCTTTACGAGCGCCGGGCCCTACCACGTAGGCCCACTTGGCGAGAACCCTGGCCGAGAAGGCTCTCGCTGGACCCCCACCCGGGCCAACCTTGGCGAGACCCCTTGCCAGGGAGGTTCGCGCTCTTCACGGTCTTTAAACTATCGCGACCGAAGGCCTACCTGGGGCCTTCTCGCCTCCCCTGGGCGGGAGCCAGCCCTAAGGCGGAAGCTTTCGTGGTCAGGCCCTCTGCTTCGGTCGGTCGACGATCTCTCCTGCCGAGAGGTCGATTATCTGCCCCGGTTTCCTTAGCTTTCGCCTGCCCTTGGCGAGAGCTCCTACAGGGCGAGAACTCCACAAGTATGCCTTAGGGTTAACCCGAGGTTAGCCTGAGACTAACCCAATCCTGACCATTGAAGCCTTTGGGTCCCTCCCAGCGAATATGGGGTTGTACACAATCCCCGCTCTTTTCGAGCTAGCCCTGCGCTCGACAAGACAAGTCCAACCCCCGAAATATTCGCTGGACACGTGCCAACTAACCAGGGGAATCTTTTGGTGGGTCCTACTGCGGCTATAAATATGCACCGATAGGCGACCATATGCCTCGCCCTTGAAATACTGTTTTTACGACTGAGCTCTCGCCCCTCGGGACCTTTGCGCGAGCTTACCATGCATCCCAAACGTGCTGCCAAACCGCTTCCGCAAGACCTCCAAGACCGATTAGCCGCTGCCCAAGCGCGGGCCTTGGCTAACTGTGCGGCGGTGGCTCCATGGTTAGCGAAAAAGACTTCAACCGCCGGGCCTTCGGAGCCGAAGAAGAAGGAAAAGAAAAGGGCGAAGGCGGTCCGGCGGGACCTTTCTCGCGAGAACAGGGATCCTCCTTCCCCCACTCCCAATCCTGCAGGAGATCCTTCCCCACAGAAGGTAAGCCTTTCGCCCGTGTCTACCGAACTGACTGTGCATTAGATTCGATGATTAAAGTATGCTTTCGCAGGAGTCCGCTCCCAACAATGACGCCGAAATTCCGCCCAGCTCTTCGAACCTGCCCGCTCATTCACCCAAGGACCAAATGCGGGTCTCGGAGAGGATTCCTCCGGCCGAAACCGGAACGATAGGTACATTTTCCCTTGTCAATATTTCAACCCGACCCTTTCTTTTCTAAACCGTCTTCTCGCAGTGCCGACTCCTGCCGACCCGGGTCTAACCACCCGGGAAGATGAAGCGAGAACCGTCGAAGTGCCTCCCGCGGTGGCCTATCCTATCCTGCAGGCGGGAGGGGCGGCTTCTGAACCCTCCGCTACTCTCAAGGATGCTGATCGTCCCTTGAGAGAAGACAATTCCCCTCATGCTTCCGGCCAGGCCGGGATCATCGTGCGCGAGCCCTTCCGCCCGGGGCTGGGCAAGCCTCTTCACCTCCTTTATGGAACCAACGGAGGGGCCGGGCCTTCTCGTCCAACTTTGGTTGACGGTTCTCGCCCAGCCGCAGGTATGCGAAAACTTTTCTGGACTGTTGATTGTCATGCCTTGACCAAAACTCTCGTGTGTTTCTTCCGCAGGTGATCCTGGCTTGCGGTCGGGAGCCAACGAGGAAAGAGAAGAAGAAGAAGAAGAAGAAGACGAGGAAGAAGATGATGAAGAGTCCCCTCTCCCTTCGTCTGGCGAGATAGAGGAAACCCTGAACAGTGCTGGGAGCGCGAAGGGGAGACGGAGGAAGATCTCGGTCATCCTGGCCAAGCTTATCCGGCGAGACCGTGCCCATACTGCCGCGGCGAAAGCATTCCGCGAATCTGTGGAGCAAAGGCTGGAGGCTCTGGAGCGGGATTTCTTCTTGGGCGAGACTGATTGCCCGCGTGGGCCTTCCGCCGAGTCTTCTCCAGGGAGGTGCATCTCGCAGATCCGGGATTACGCCAGGCGGATCAATCTTGGGTGTACCACGCTATCGTCTTACTTCAACCCGTTGGCGCCCCCAAGAACTAGGCGGCGAGAACGGGGACGATGGAGCTGGAAGCCCTACTAGCCTTCAATGTATCTCTTTTTTTTTCAATGTATCTGTAATAAACATTATTACCAATTAAGTTTTATCCAGCTTGCGCTAGCGAGAATCCCGCTTCTACTCATGTCTCTCTTTTCCTTTTTCTTTTTATCGCTCCACGAGGCTTTTTAATTAAGACGCTTACACCAATCTAGGATGCTTGCGCCGATCTAGGAGGTTTGTGTTAACCTAGGAGGCTTGCGCCAATCTAAAAGGCTTGCGCCAATCTAGGAGGCTTACGCCAATCCAGGTAGTCGCGTCGAAACCCGAAGCGACCGTTGACCGCTGTCATCCCGAGGGGGAGAACCGAGGCGCCGTCAGCCCGGATTCTGACAGCTGTACTCCGCTGTCACTTTCTCTCTCTGTCGGATGAATTCATGATGATTACGTTTTCTTATAAATAGAGAAGTCTACCAACCGTATTTACTTCTTCGATCCGGAACCTCAGCCTTCCCTCCTTGCTTTCGCGTTCTTGCTCTCGCTTCGACCCCTCTTCCGCTCTCGCTCTTACTCACAGACCAACCATTCCTGGCGAGAGCAAGGGTCGCGCCCACTGCGCGGAAGCTTTTCAAAAACACCTCTTCCCTTCCTGCAAGCTCACCCTCGACGAATACAACATGATCGTTGACCGCTACATCCCCGCCGGCTTCTCGGCGCGAAACCCGGGGAATCACGATAGGGTGAATACTCCGGGGGCGGGAGAGCTTGCCATCCCCCTCGAGCACTTCGAGGTGGGCTTCCGCCTCCCCCTTTGGCCGGAGGTTCGGCTAGCTCTTCGCTATTATGGGGTGGTTCCTGCCCAGCTAAACCCGAACTCAGTCGCGATACTTATAGCATTCATATGCTATATGCGATCCGAGAGGATCGAGTTTAGTCTGCCCATCTTCCGGAAGCTATTCAACTTCCGCGCCAAGGGGGGGGGGGTAGTTTTCTTCTCCGGGCAACTGCTCGAGGTTACCGGTCTCGCCAACAAGCACCACCACTGGGGCGAGAAGTTCGTTTATGTCAGTGGGGACTTCGGCAACGTTCCGCTTCAGCCCGTCCAGTATGAGGACGCTGCCTACAAGCCGCCTGCTCTGGGATCGCGCGAGAGCGCAATCCTGGAATTCTTCGGGACCAAGGAGTTCGACGTCCCCTATCTTCGGCGGGACGTCGACTCCCTCCCACTTGTTCACTCGGGCGAAGGTACGGTCTCGCCTCAGATTCCCTTTTTTATCAAAGATTTTCTTGCGCTGAAGTGCTAAAGCGTTTTAACTTTGCAGGAGAGCGGGAGGTCCCTCTGCGCCAACCCTTCGCTGAAGGCCGAGGTGTCGAGGGTCTGGCAGCGAGAGGCTCCCTTGCGCTCGCGGAAGCTAGCGCCAGCGCCTGCCGAGAAGATCCAGCCCCTCCCTTGCCGCCACCGGCCAAGAAGCGGAAGGTCACCCTTCCTCCTCTCCGAACGCTGAAGAGGCCGAAACCCTCTGCCCTTGAGAAGGGGAAAGCCCCGACCGTCCTGCCTGTCCAACCTCCTCCAGAGGGCAGGTCCTTTGAAGCGATCCTTCAGATGGCCAGCGAGATGGATGCCGCCGCCAAGAGCCGTGCCGAGGCTTCTACCGGGAACCCCTCGGCCGCGAGCGAGGCTGGGGGAGAAGTGGTCGCCGCCGAAACCTCCGCCAGCGTCCCGCCCCAGGAGGTGCCGAGAGGGCACCGGAACTTTGGTTTCGGCGTTAGGTACGCCGACTCGGAGGGGAAGCCTCAGATGGAATGGGACCCTGAGTCAAACTCGATCAGGGTTTCGACCCTCCTTCCCAGATGGGCGGAGGGGGAAAATGTGACCGGCGAGGCCTTCTCGCTTGGATATGGTCTCTACAGCCGGGAGGATGCCGGCGTGTTTGACCAGATGTCCACCCGCCTCCTAGCCTTCGACGCCACCCGGGCCATATTGCGCGCGTTCGAGCTTAGCATATGTGTGCGCGTCGAAGCATCACCATTGACAAGAACTTCACCGATATGCGCAAGGCGAGGGAGGACGCGATGGCTCGCGCGCACGCCGCGGAAGAAGAACTCGCGAGAGCTCAACAGGAGCTCGCGGATGCTCGACTGGCGCTGTCTCTGCGCCCCGCGACCGAGGTAGGCGAGATCCTCCTGAACCCTTGCCCCCGTTTCCCCGAAGTTACTACTGTGTAATGTGTCTAGACTGAATTCTTTTAATCCTTTTGCAGGATTCTGCCCAAGTCAGGGAGCTTCGCGCAGAGCTGGCCAACGCGCGCTGCGAGAGCGTCCTCCTGAGGGAACAGCTCCGCGCAGAGCTGGCGAAGGTCCCGCCTCCGGAGCTAGATGCGAGGCTGCGGAGTCGTTACCTCTCGGAGTATGACGTGGACAAGCTGCTTCAAGCCAACGCTCAGGCGACCGTCAAGCTGACGCTCGAGACGCTGCGAGACGTTGAGCTGCTCCGGGAGGACGGCGCGACCATCGACGCTCGCCAACTTCTCCCTTGGCTCTACGACCCAGTTCCCAAACCCCCGGGCGCGCCGGACTCGCCTCTCTCAGACGTCCCGAGGTCTTCTAACGCCGTTGGCGAGACATCCGAAGAGGGCTCTGGCGATGACTCAAGCGAGAGCACCAGTGGGGATTACAGCGCGTCCCCTTAAGGTGTCTTTTATTTTGAATACCCTTTTGTAATGAGCGAGAAACTCCTCACTTCTGTAATTAACTTTATATAAAGTAATGTTTCATTTTTCACTGTCATTGTGTGTTTTAAACGTATATTACTCTGCCGAACGGCTTCCGCGCGAGCTCCCGCCGAGACCCTTCTTCTCTTTAGGGTGACCTTCCTTAGATATCAGTTAGGCGGGAACCTCGCGCCGTTGATTAAGTCGTCCTGCCCAGGTCCGCCGGGAGCCTCCTTTTGCGAGAACCCCCCTTTAACCGAGACCTTTACTGGCCGCGACCTTTGAGCCGAGACCCTTACTGGCCGAGACCTTTGGGGCGAGACCCTTACTGGCCGAGACCTTTGGGGCGAGACCCTTACTGGCCGAGACCTTTAGGGCCTTGCCTTCAGTCTAGGTCGGGGCCCTACCCACGTATTTTTCCAACCAATCAAACCCCTACCTCGCCGGCGAGCCGTCGGACCTGCTAGCTTATTGAGAGCCTGCGCAACGGGTCTACCCGGGGCCGAGTCGAGTTCGTTATAATGTAGAAGTGGCCAAGAACAAAGTATCGCAAGAGCCAACCTATCCCCCGCAGGCGAGCCTTCGGACCTGCCAGCTTGATGAGAGCCTGCGCAGCGGGTCTACTTGGGGCCGAGCCGAGCTCGGGGTGTTGATGAAGATAACCAAACCTCTCCCCCACAGGCGAGCCTTCGGACCTGCCAGCTAGATGAGAGCCTGCGCAGCGGGTCTACCTGGGGCCGAGCCGAGCTCGGGGTGTTGATGAAAATAACCAAACCTCTCCCCCACAGGCGAGCCTTCGGACCTGCCAGCTAGATGAGAGCCTGCGCAGCGGGTCTACCTGGGGCCAAGCCGAGCTCGGGGTGTTGATGAAGATAACCAAACCTCTCCCCCACAGGCGAGCCTTCGGACCTGCCAGCTAGATGAGAGCCTGCGCAGCGGGTCTACCTGGGGCCGAGCCGAGCTCGGGGTATTGACGAAGTTAACCAAACCTCTCCCCCACAGGCGAGCCTTCGGACTTGCCAGCTAGATGAGAGCCTGCGCAGCGGGTCTACTTGGGGCCGAGCCGAGCTCGGGGTATTGATGAAGATAACCAAACCTCTCCCCCACAGGCGAGCCTTCGGACCTGCCAGCTAGATGAGAGCCTGCGCAGCGGGTCTACCTGGGGCCGAGCCGAGCTCGGGGTGTTGATGAAGATAACCAAACCTCTCCCCCACAGGCGAGCCTTCAGACCTGCCAGCTTGATGAGAGCCTGCGCAGCGGGTCTACCTGGGGCCGAGCCGAGCTCGGGGTGTTGATGAAGATAACCAAACCTCTCCCCCACAGGCGAGCCTTCGGACCTGCCAGCTAGATGAGAGCCTGCGCAGCGGGTCTACCTGGGGCCGAGCCGAGCTCGGGGTATTGATGAAGATAACCAAACCTCTCCCCCACAGGCGAGCCTTCGGACCTGCCAGCTAGATGAGAGCTTGCGCAGCGGGTCTACCTGGGGCCGAGCTGAGCTCGGGGTGTTGATGAAGATAACCAAACCTCTCCCCCACAGGCGAGCCTTCAGACCTGCCAGCTTGATGAGAGCCTGCGCAGCGGGTCTACCTGGGGCCGAGCCGAGCTCGGGGTGTTGATGAAGATAACCAAACCTCTCCCCCACAGGCGAGCCTTCAGACCTGCCAGCTTGATGAGAGCCTGCGCAACGGGTATACCTGGGGCCGAGCCGAGCTCGGGGTGTTGATGAAGATAACCAAACCTCTCCCCCACAGGCGAGCCTTCGGACCTGCCAGCTAGATGAGAGCCTGCGCAGCGGGTCTACCTGGGGCCGAGCCGAGCTCGGGGTATTGATGAAGATAACCAAACCTCTCCCCCACAGGCGAGCCTTTGGACCTGCCAGCTAGATGAGAGCCTGCGCAGCGGGTCTACCTGGGGCCGAGTCGAGCTCGGGGTGTTGATGAAGATAACCAAACCTCTCCCCCACAGGCGAGCCTTCAGACCTGCCAGCTTGATGAGAGCCTGCGCAGCGGGTCTACCTAGGGCCGAGCCGAGCTCGGGGTGTTGATGAAGATAACCAAACCTCTCCCCCACAGGCGAGCCTTCAGACCTGCCAGCTAGATGAGAGCCTGCGCAGCGGGTCTACCTGGGGCCGAGCCGAGCTCGGGGTATTGATGAAGATAACCAAACCTCTCCCCCACAGGCGAGCCTTCGGACCTGCCAGCTAGATGAGAGCCTGCGCAGCGGGTCTACCTGGGGCCGAGCCGAGCTCGGGGTGTTGATGAAGATTCCTTCAACCAGGCCTATTCTATCACTGAGACGAGGAGTCATAGTCAGTTAAAACAAAAACGTAAAGATAGCACACTCAGCGATAGTCAACATTCTGAAATAGCTTATTGAAAATGCAATAGTTGTTTACAACATTACAATCCTTCTTTCCCTCTTACGGGTAGAAGCGCTTCAGGTCATCACCATTCCAGGTGTGACTCAAGGTCCTTCCCTCCGCATCCTGGAGATAATAGCCTCCGTTAACCAGAGCCTTCTCTACTATGTAAGGCCCTTCCCAGCTAGGGTTGAGCTTACCAACCGCGGCCGATCTTCCCGCAGCGTCGACCTTTTTCAGTACTAGATCCCCCTCGGCGAATTGCTTGACTCTGATGTGCTTATCGAAGTACCGAGCCATTCGCCGTTTTATTTCTTCTTGCCTGATGGCGGCAACATCCCGCAGCTCTTCCACCATATCTAATGAGAGGCGCAACCCTTCCTCATTCTCCAACCTCCAAGCTTCGCTTCCCTCAGCTGCGGTCGTGACCCTTGGGGACCGGACCTCGAACTCCACCGGGAGGACAGCCTCACACCCATGAGAGAGCCTGAAGGGGGTCTCTCCTGTGGCCGTGTTCGGAGTTGTTCGCAAGGCCCACAGGACGGAAGGGAGCTGTTCCACCCAGCTACCCTTCAGGTTCTCCACCTTCTTTTTGAGCAAGTTGATGATGACTTTGTTTGCCGCCTCCACCTGACCATTGCTCCGAGGATGATGGAAAGAGGCGAACCTGAGGTCAATCCCCAATTGGGTGCAGAAACTGATGAATTCTTCACTGGCAAACTGAGGACCATTGTCCGTCACTATTGCTTGGGGCAATCCGTGCCTGCAAATGATTTCCCCCCAAACGAAGTTTCTGATGACCTGGGAGGTTACCTTGGCTAACGGCTTGATCTCCAGCCATTTGGAGAAGTAGTCAATCATAACTAGGAGGAACCTCCTTTGCCCGCTAGCTGGAGGAAAGGGTCCAACCAGGTCCATCCCCCAAATGGCGAAGGGCTATGGCGCCGTGATGCTTCGAAGCCTTTGGGCGGGCAAGAGCTGGAGAGGAGCATGTACCTGGCACTTCCGACACCTCCTTGTGAATTCAGCTGTATCCTTTCTTAAGGTCCGCCAGAAATATCCTTGCCTTATCACCCTCGCTTCCAATGTCCTTCCTCCTGAATGACTGCCGCATTCTCCAGAATGCACCTCTTCCAGGATCCTCGGGACTTCCTCCTCGGTTACGCATCTCGCGAGGAGCCCTGACAACATCCTCCGATGCAAACTACCTTCCAGCATCAGGTAGTGAGCCGCCTTGTGCCTAAAGCTCTTTGCATCCTTGACTTCTTCCGACAGTTCTCCTGTGGTCAGGAAAGTCACCAACAGATCCACCCATGAGGACCGCCGATTCACTTCCATCAACTCCCCCTCTTCAATGGCTGGTCGGAACAGTTCGGTTAGGGTACCTCCTCCCCGAGGCCCGAACTTCGCTAGTCGATCAGCTGCCGCGCTTTCCTCCCTGGGGACATGTTGAATAGAGAATGAACGAAAACCCCCAATGAGGGCTCTTACCTTAGATAGATACCTCGCGAGAGTCGGCTCCCGGGCCTCAAACTCGCCTCGGATCTGTGATGCTACCACCATTGAGTCGGTGAAGGCCTCCATATCCTGGATTTCCAGCTCCTTTGCCAAGCGAAGGCCAGCGATCACAGCCTCATACTCTGCTTGGTTGTTGGCTACAGGGAAGTGGAAAGTCACTGCTTGCTCTATGGTAACTCCCTGAGGGCTTACCAACACCACGCCTCCTCCCAGGGAGTGCCTTCCTGAGGCCCTGTCGACCACCATCTTCCACGCTTCTTGCGGCCTTGGTTCTTCAGTCTCGGCCTCGGTAACATAGTCTGCCAGAAAATCCGCTACGGCCTGGGCTTTGATGGAGAGCCTCGGGACGAAAGAGATGTCAAACTCGCTTAGCTCGATAGACCACTTCGCCAACCTTCCTGAATGTTCCACCCCCTCCAAGACCTTGCGAAGGGGATGGTATGTTACCACCCTAATCGAGTGTGCTTGAAAGTAAGGGCGAAGCTTCCTAGCTGAGATGACCAAAGCATATGCTAGCTTCTACAGGATGGGGTATCGGAGCTCCGCCTTTTTAAGATTCGGCTTACATAATAGACGGGTAATTGCTTCTTCCCCTCTTCCCTAACCAAGACGGAGCTCACTGCCTCTCCTCCCACTCCGAGATACAAGGCTAGGTCCTCCCCCTCCTTCGGGCTTTGAAGTAACGGAGCTTGGGAGAGTTGCCTCTTCAGCCCCTGAAAAGCCTCTTCACACTCGGCCGTCCATTCGAATGCTTGGTTGCCACGAAGTACCTTGAAGAAAGAGGAACATCTATCCCCTGACCGAGAGAGGAACCTGCTTAGCCCGGCCAACTTCCCGGTCAAGCGCTGGACCTCCTTGGCACTGCGAGGCGATTCCAGGTCTAGGATAGCCTGAACCTTATCGGGGTTAGGCTCTACCCCCGCGGGAGTCAAGAGGTGTCCGAGGAATTTCCCGCGACTAGCCCCGAAGACACACTTCAAGGGGTTCAACCTCATCTTGAACCTTCGCAGGGTGGCAAATGTCTCCTCCAAGTCTCGTAGGTGGGAATCAACACACTTGCTCTTGACCATGAGGTCATCCACATAGACCTCCAGGTTCCTTCCCCTTTGATCTCGAAAGATTCGATCCATCATATGTTGGTACGTCGCCCCTGCGTTCTTCAATCCGAAGGGCATCATCTTATAGCTGAAGCATCCCTCTCTCGTGATGAAGGAAACATCCTTGACATCAGGAGGGTGCATCCGGATCTGGTGATAACCTGAAAATGCATCTAAAAAACTCATAAGAGAAAAACCAACGGCTGAGTCAACCAGCGCGTCGATTCGAGGCAAGGGGTAGCAATCCTTGGGACATGATTTATTTAATAACGAAAAATCAACACACATGCGCCATTTTCCTCCTCCCTTCTTCACCATTACCACATTGGAGATCCAGCCTGGATACTGGATCTCTGAGATGAAGCCTGCGTCCAGGAGCTTTTGGACCTCCTCTCGGATGGGGGCTTCTAGCTTGGTGGCGATGGCCCTCATTTTTTGGCGTATGGGGCGGGCTCTGGGATCCAGGTTCAAGCGATGACAGGCCACGTCCGCGTCGATGTCCTGCATGTCTGCCGCGCTCCAAGCGAAGATGTCGACGTTGCTTTGGATGCAGGCTCGCATCCGCTCCTGATCCTCGAGGCTCAAGCCTCCGCTGATCCGAATCCTTTGCGCCTCCCCCGCTCTTGTAAGCACCTCCATCTCCACCACTTCTTCGGCCGGCTCCAGCCCCGACCGCTCCCAACTTACCCTTGCCTCCTCCTACTCAAACTCGAGCTCCTCTCCCCCAACCTCATCGACTTCCATCGCCTCCTCCAGACTCTCCTCCTGCCTCTGCTCTTCTTCATCCATCACTCCTCTCGCCTCTTCTAGGCTGATCTCCTCCACCTCTGCCAACTCCTCAACAACCTCCATCGCCTCTCCCAGGCTTATCTCCCCTTTCTCAACCCCTTCCTGCTCAGCCATCTCCTTCTCCAACTCCTCTGCCTCCGCCATCCACGACACGGTGTTAACCGCCGTCACATAGCATTGCCTTGCCATCTTCGGATCCCCCCTGATCCTAACCTGCACCCCTCCATTGTTGAACTTGAGGCATTGGTGGTACGAGGAGGGTACACAGCGAAAGGCGCTGATGAGGGGGCGTCCAAAGATGGCATTGTAGCTACTCGGGGCGTCCATGATCACGAACCGACAGTTCCGTGAGACGCCCCCAAGCCTCACATACAGGCCTACCCCTCCTTCCACTTCTTTCCTTTCTCCAGAGAAGCCAAAAAGCGGTCCATCAGAAGCCAGGACCCTTTTTCCTTCCACCCTCATCTCATCGAAAGCCTTCTTGAAGATCACATTCACCGAGCTCCCATTGTCCACCAGTATCCGGGAGACGGTGTAGTTCTCCACCGCTGTCTGGATCACAAGCGCGTCGCAGAACGGATCCTCGTAGTCTGGCATATCCGCGGATGAGAAAGTGATCTTCTCCTCTAGGGGGGGGGCCTGGGAGGTCGAGGCTACCCCTCGGCGGAACATGGTTTGAAGGCTCCCCTTGCGGGTTGCCTCGATCCCTACTCCCCCGTGGATCACTCCGATCCCTCCTCGGGTCCCCACGTCAATCCTGTCTTCACATCTGTCCTCCACCTCTTCCCGCTATACTTCAACGATCCTTACAGGCGGATCCTGCCTTCCGGCCCCTCTGGCCCCTCTAATCTCCAGAAACTCTGGGCAGGTGGCCGTTGCGTGACCCTCCTCCTGATGGAAGTCACAATAAGGCAACGCCACCCTGCCCCCTCTTCCTTCTCCTCCTCCCCTTCTTCCGGCTCCCCGAAATCTTCTTCCTCTTCCCCTTCCCACCTCCATAGCCTCCTGCGGCGGTGGGAAATGACCCCTTGGTCCTTGTCGCCATCCTCCCTGCTCCAGCCTTCTTGGCTCCCGGAAGTTATCTCTTCCCTGAAGTCCTCCCTGGCCCTGGGGGCGACCCTCCTGAGGCCTCCAACCCAGTCGGTTGTTTGGCTCCCTGGCCCCCCCATGCTGTTGCCCCTGCCCTCGGGGCTCTTCTCTTCTCCTATCTTCCCTTGGCTCCCTCTGCTCTCTCTGCTCTCTCTGCCTTCCCACTACCGGCTCCTTCACATCATCCTCGGCCAACCTGGCCAGCTTCCTTGCAAACGCAGGGTTTGCCCTCTCGAAGTCTATCTCCTTCGCCGCCCTCTCCATGAGCTCCTCAAAAGAGAGAGGGGGCACTCTCTTCAACTCCATGCTGAAAAACCCTGGCCTCAGTCCCAGGGTGAAGGCAAGCATCAGCGCATACCCCGGGACCTCCTGGACCAGGAGAACCTCCTCTTGGAACCGGTCGACATAGTGACCCAACGTCTCCTCCGGCCCTTGCCTTACTGCAAACAGGCCTTCAGCCTCCTTCTTCCTTTTCTTCGAAGTTGAGAATCTCAATAGAAAACCCCTCCGCAGATCCTCAAAGCTGTAGATGGAACTCGCCGGCAACTGGTGGAACCAGTCCCTGGCCTTCTCTTTCAGAGTGATGGCAAAAAGCCTACACTTGAAGGCATCTGACATTTGCCTGATGGACACCACGTCCTCGAACCATTGCACGTGCTGAACCGGGTCATCCTTCCTGGTGTAGTAGGTCATGTCCGGCTCCCAGAACCCCTCCGGCACTAGAGCCGAGACAATGAGCTCACTAAAGGGGGTCTCGCCACCCGCCTGGCGAGAAGGCACATCTCGCGACCTCGGTTGGCTGGACCGATCCGCGAGACCATGCCCAGGGAAGAGTTCCCGCACCGCCGCCTCCTTCTCGCCCAGATCCGCCGCAAGCTCCTTCTCGAGACGCTGGCCTGGGAAAAGCTCCCGCGCAGCTACGTCCCTCTCGCCTGCCTCCACCGGGACCTCCTTCCCGGGGCGCTGCCCTGGGGCGTTCTCGCCTAGCAGCGGAACCACCTCCACCGGAATCTGCGGCGTCTCCCACTCATTCCTTGCCGAGAAGGCCAAGTTGATCGTCTGCATGACTTCTCGCCTGAAGTCTTCAAACATCTTCCTCGTCGCCTCGTCCACCCGGGTGGGGGATCCTCCTGCGCCTGATCCTTCACCCTCGCCTCCTGCCATGGGACTTAACTCGAGATTTTCTCACACCGGCTGCTTCCACGCTCACCGCACCAGAACTGTTGAAGCCAAAAATGACCCCAACAAATGTTCACGAACCAAAGTGCAGTCAATGCCTACTTCTCTCAAACCTCGACCCCTGACAGGCTGCTAAGGCCCTAACACAGACCCAAAGCCTCAGCTGGGAGGTCCCACCACACACCCGGAAGATCTCTGAGAGCTTCCCCTCCAAAGCCAAATGCTGGGCTGGGAGCTCTTCAGAAGCCACTAGAGTTGGAGGAAAAAAATGATAAGCCTGCCTTCCAAAGAGCCCCTATGGGTCTTTTTATAGTCTTCCTTTGACCTGAAAATACTGAAATACCCCTGAGGGGTCTGCCAATAGCCAAATCCCGCTGTCATTCCAAGGGCATTTGGGTAATTTTACCTCGGGATAATATACGTTATAAACTAATCCCCTTTACGAGCGCCGGGCCCTACCACGTAGGCCCACTTGGCGAGAACCCTGGCCGAGAAGGCTCTCGCTGGACCCCCACCCGGGCCAACCTTGGCGAGACCCCATGCTAGGGAGGTTCGCGCTCTTCACGGTCTTTAAACTATCGCGACCGAAGGCCTACCTGGGGCCTTCTCGCCTCCCCTGGGCGGGAGCCAGCCCTAAGGCGGAAGCTTCCGTGGTCAGGCCCTCTGCTTCGGTCGGTCGACGATCTCTCCTGTCGAGAGGTCGATTATCTGCCCTGGTTTCCTCAGCTTTCGCCTGCCCTTGGCGAGAGCTCCTACAGGGCGAGAACTCCACAAGTATGCCTTAGGGTTAACCCGAGGTTAGCCTGAGACTAACCCAATCCTGACCATTGAAGCCTTTGGGTCCCTCCCAGCGAATATGGGGTTGTACAAATAAAGAGTTGAATGTTATCGTATATATATATATCATTGATACCAGAGTTAGAATTTATAGCCATAAAAAAGTTTTTGAAAACAGATAGTAAGCATATATTAAAATCATATATAACAAAGATCGATTAGCTTTATGACTACTATATCTTGCATGAGATATGTTGAAAAATTATAACCTATTAATTATGCTCTCTCAAAATTTTAAGCAAAATTAATTTAATTTTGTAGTGGTTTTAGGGGATATCAACTTGGTGGTTTCTCCCATACAGAGGCTTTGAATGTATGAGGTGATGAATTTTATCCTCTCACCTTTTTTTCATATTCATGCATTGTTACAACTATTTTAGGAAAATATTTTCCAAAAACAGAAAAAAAACTTTGCAGAATTGAACTTTGAATTAATCCAATGCATATGTTTAGGAGCACATACTTCATTTCATATGGTCTTTTAACATTTATTGGATGCCTATGTTTACGGAATTTTTTTATTCCCATGGACATAAGATCTTTTCTTTTCTAGGAGCACATCTCCTAGATGCTTGCGTGCGTAAAGAAACATGCCAAGCGAAATAGTAGGTAGGGGGTTGTAAAAATAATTTTTATAAAAGATTTTGAGAGCAATGGTAATAGCTTGATATTTTCTATATTTTAACAAGATGAAGTAATGATAATTACAGTCTAAAATTGTTTGGTGAACATAATATATTTTGCTTCTATTGTATATATATGTATTTTTGATATGTTAAAGCAGGCTTTCTAAATAATAACTCTGATTGTAATGAAATTTTACAAGATAGGGTTTTACAAGTTTATTCCGGATATTTATATCTATCTAGTTATGAGAAGGAGAAGTAAATTTGAAAATTGAATAAATTGTATTTTTGATCAACTCAAATTTTTGGAATATATATATTGTATGATTTTGAAAGTTTTGACTTGTTTGGGATGAGTACTAAAATAAACAATGTTTTTATTGAAAACATATAAGTGAGAAAAACAATTGCAGCTAAAAACACCCCCATGCTTATGTTAGGCATAGGTATGAGATGAAAAATATGTACAGAATATACAAAAGCATAAAAAATGGAAATATACAAGGGAATTTATATTTCGAGGTTATGGAGTAGTGTTAGGGTTTCAGGTTCTTTTTGAAAAGGGTCCCCAGTAAAATATAATTTTAAACGGTGCCCGTTTACTTTGAAAGTTCCGAGTTCAGGGTTAGAAATAAGAACGGTCCCATATGGCCAAATTTGTTTAACAGTAAAGGGTCCGGTCCATCGGGATTTTAATTTTACTGGAAATAATTTAAGACGTGAGTTATATAGTAGGACAAGATCACCTGGTGAAAAAGATTTTGGAAATTTAATTTTCCTATCATGATAAAACTTAGATCGCTCTTTATAAAATTTATTATTTTCATAGGCATTTGCACGCCATTCCTCAAGTTCATTGAGTTGAAATTTACGTTGTTCGGCGGCTAAGTTTGTATCTAAGTTAAGAAATTTTAGCGCCCAGTATGCGCGATGTTCTAATTCTACAGGTAGGTGACATGCCTTTCCATATACTAAACGATAAGGTGTACAACCGATCGCAGTTTTGAATGTTGTACGGTAGGCCCAAAGTGCATCATCTAATTTGAGGGACCAATCTTTTCGATTAGTATCTACATTCTTTTCTAATATGCGCTTTAGTTCTCTATTGACTACCTCCACTTGGCCGCTTGTTTGGGGGTGATAAGAGGTAGCGAGTTTATGAGTAACTCCATATTTGGCTAAAACTTTATCCATCTGGGTGTTACAAAAATGAGTACCTCGATCTCTAACTATAGCCCTAGGCGTGCCAAAACGTGAAAATAAGGTTTTCAGAAATTTAACGACGACTCTCAAGTCAGCGGTGGGTAAAGCTAGCGCTTCAGCCCACCATGAAACGTAATCGACCGCTACTAAGATATAATGATTTTTAAAAGAAGAAGGCAAAGGGCCTACAAAATCTATGCCCCCACAGATCAAAAAATTCACATTCTAAGTAAAAGTTTTGGGGCATTTCGTCCCGACGGGAAATATTACCTGACCGTTGGCAGCGGTTGCAAACGCTTACCAATTTTTGAGCGTCCTTGAATAAAGTAGGCCAAAAGAATCCTACTTCAAGGGCTTTACGTGCAGTCCGGTTGGATTGATAATGTCCGTCGGTTGGTCCTTCGTGGCAGTGCCATAGTACTTTTAGTCCTTCCTCGTTCGAAATACATCTTCTAATTACTTGGTCGGTACAGACTCGGAATAAATACGGGTCTTCCCAAAAGTAGTTTTTTAAGTCAGAAAAGAATTTCCTCTTTTCTTGAATTGAAAAAGCTTTTGGAAGGACTCGTGCTACTAAATAGTTAGCCAAGTCTGCGAACCAAGGAGTAGAAGAGTTTGTTACCTTTTCGAGAGCGAGGAGACTTTCTTCAGGGAATTTATCTTTGATGTCGGCTTCCACGAGTGTTTCTGTTGTAGCATTCTCTAGTCGAGAAAGATGATCGGCTGCCAAATTCTCTGCGCCTTTCTTATCTCGGATCTCTAAATCAAATTCTTGTAATAAGAGAATCCAACG
This sequence comes from Platanthera zijinensis, assembly GCA_039513925.1. Classification (NCBI taxonomy): domain Eukaryota; kingdom Viridiplantae; phylum Streptophyta; class Magnoliopsida; order Asparagales; family Orchidaceae; genus Platanthera; species Platanthera zijinensis. Next base: position 246,988,640 of record CM077078.1, on the reverse strand, counting down.
TAATAAACGGGGTTTTGCATCTGCCTTAGTTAGTAAATATTTTAAAGCAGAATGATCCGTAAAAACTATAACTTTTGATAGCATTATATAAGATCTAACTTATCAAATGCAAATACAATCGCCAGTAGTTCCTTTTCCATGGTCGTGTAATTGGTTTGTGTGGATGTGAGAGTTTTACTTGGGTAATAGATAGGATGAAAATATTTGTCTACTCGCTGTCCTAAAACAGCTCCTACTGCATAATCACTCGCATCACACATGATCTCAAAAGGAAAGGACCAGTCTGGGGCTACTAAAATAGGAGAGTTGATAAGTTTGTCCTTAATAATATTGAATGGTACTAAGCATTCACTATCAAATATAAATGGGGCTTCTTTTTCTAATAAATGAGTTAACGGTTTTGTTATTTTAGAGAAATTTTTAATGAACCGTCTATAGAAACTTGCATGGCCTAAGAAACATTGAATAGATTTTACATTTGTTGGAGGAGGAAGTTTTTCAATTATTTCTATTTTGGCCTTATCTACCTCGATTCCCTGGGAAGAAATTTTATGACCGAGAACTAAACCTTCGCAGACCATAAAATGGCATTTCTCCCAGTTCAACACTAAATTCGTATCTTCACAGCATTGAAGAACACGAGCGAGGTTATCTAAACACGTATGAATGAGTCTCCAAATAAGGAAAAATCATCCATAAACACTTCCATAACGTCCTCTACTAACTTGCCGAAAATAGCTAGCATACATCTTTGAAATATAGCTGACGCATTACACAGTCCAAACGGCATTCGCTTATAGGCGAAAGTACCAAAGGGGCAAGTGAACGTAGTTTTCTCTTGATCTTCAGGGGCTATAGGAATTTGTAAATACCCTGAATAACCATCAAGAAAACAATAATATGAGTGACCCGAGAGTCGCTCTAATATTTGATCTATAAACGGTAGTGGAAAGTGATCTTTACGGGTGGCATCATTTAATTTTCGATAGTTGATGCACATCCTCCAACCTGTAACAGTACGTGTTGGAATTAGTTCATTATTAGCGTTTGGTACTACCGTTATACCGCCCTTCTTAGGGACGACTTGTACGGGACTAACCCATGTACTATTTGAGATTGGATAGATAATTCATGCGTCTAATAATTTCATTACTTTAGCTTTTACGACATCTTTCATATTAGGATTTAAACGTCGTTGGGGCTGGATAGATTTACGAGGGTTATCTTCCAAAAATATTTTATGCGTACAAAAAGATGGGTTAAGTCCTTGGATATCAGAAATTTGTCATGCTAATGCATGACGATGTTGTTTTAACACTTCTATTAATTCAGACGTTTTCTTATCATTTAATTCGGCAGAAATAATAACAGGGAGTTTAGATTCGGCTTCAAGGAAAACGTATTTTAAATGTGCAGGAAGTGTTTTCAGCTCGAGGGTTGGTGGTTTTTCATATGAAGTTGGAGTTTTTAGAGTTGTAGAAGTTAAAGATATAAAAGGTTCTAAAGGATCATTAGTAGGAATTTCTTGTGAAAGGGGTAAGTCTGCCAAGTCTGATTTTTCTACAGTTATTGAAAATAAATCAGCATAGGGAAAACCATTTTCCTCAAAAGAGGCTTCCGCAAGATAGCAGGAATCGTCGTTTATTAAAGAATTTTTCATAGAGGGATTTATATCGATAGTAACCTCGTCATCTCCTACTCGTAAGAGAAGTCTACCGTTACTTACGTCTATTATCACGCGAGAGGTTGCGAGAAAAGGACGACCGAGAATTATGGGAACATCGGCGTCTTCCTCTATGTCAAGTATAACAAAGTCTACCAGGAAGATGAACTTGTCTATTTTGACCAGAACATCCTCTACTATCCCTATTGGATATTTAATAGAACGATCTGCTAATTGGATGTTCATTTTAGTTGGGCTGGGGTTACCTAATCCTAGTTTCTGAAAGAGCGAGTAGGGCATTAAATTTATGCTAGCACCTAAATCTGCTAACGCATCTTTTATTAATAGATTACCGAAGAGACACGGGATGGAAAATCGTCCCGGATCGTTTAATTTTAGGGGTAATTTATGTAATAAAATGGATGAACATTCGGCATTAAGGAAAACTCTCGAAATATCTTCGAGTTTCTTTTTATTTGAAAATAACGCTTTTAAATATTTTGCGTATTTAGGCATTTGTGCAATTGCCTCGCAGAAAGGTATATTGATTTGAATTTGTTTTAGCATTTTTAGAAAATTTTTATATTGTTCATCTTCTCGCTCATCTTTTAATTTAGATGGATAAGGTAAAACAACATGTGGGGAAGAAATTCGCGGGGGTTGAGGAGGCAGAGACGTAACGGGAAGTGGTGTAGGGAGGCTAACTTTAGCTTCTTTTTCTACCCTAACGGGTGGTGGTAGCTCCCTTCCACTTCGTAGTTTGACGGCTTGTCAACTTGGTGGGTTACTGGAATGGCAAGTATCTCGCGGATTTGGTTCCGTATTTCCTGGAAAATTACCAGGTTGGTGTTCTGATAGCATTTTTGAAATTTGTCCAATTTGTGTTTCTAAGTTTTTAATTCATCCGGTCAGGTTTCAGATATTGGACTCATTGATACTGACATATTTCATGAATATGTCTTCTATCGGGGTTGGCCTAAATTTGTGTGGTTGTGGTGGTGGTGTTTGTGGTTGTGGGGATTGCGGTGCAAATCCACTTGGATTTTCAATTGGAGGGCATTGAGCATTATTTGGGTTGCTCCATGAAAAATTAGGATGGTTCCTATATCCTAGATTATAAGAATTATTATTTAAGTTAATATTAGGATTATAGGAAGGCCTATTAGAGTTCCCCATATAATCGATTTATTCAATTACATTATTATTCGGATTCCAAGTAGTTGTGGCGGAGGAAGTAGATATTCCTGCCAATTATTTAGTTAAATTTTCTACTTGGAGTGCTAAAGTAGAAGAAGTGTCGAGCTCATAAATCCCAGCTTATTTAGGGCGTGACCTTGGCACGTTCCACTGGTACGCGTTCATGGCCATTTCCTCAAAGAGGGTATGAGCGGCCTCGGGGTTTTTGTTATTGAGCGTGCTCCCAGCGGCAGCATCAATGGCTTGTCTGGTTTGAATATTCAAACCATTATAAAATATTTGTACCTGGAGCCAAGTTGGCAGTGCGTGATGTGGACACCGACGTAGATATTCCTTAAAACGTTCCCAAGTCTCATAAAGAGACTCGGACTCGCCTTGTACAAAGGAAGAAATATCCGCACGCAGACGTGCGGGTTTTGCAGGTGGAAAATACTTTGTAAGGAATTTTTCGGTCATTTCAGCCCAAGTGGTAATAGATCCTCTAGGGAGAGAACCTAGCCACTGTTTGGCTTTCGTTCGTAGCAAAAAAGGAAATAAGCGAAGACGGATGACATCATCAGTGACGTCATTTACCTTAAATGTGTCGCATATTTCTAAGAAGTTGCATAAGTGCGTGTTTGGATCTTCGTCGGGCAGTCCATCGAATTGAACAGAATTTTGAATCATTTGGATTATACTCAATTAAATCTCGAAGTTATTATTAGCAATTGGTAGACGAACGATACTAGACCCGGTGTCATCTAAATTGGGTCGTGCATAATAAGACATGGTCCTTTGGGGTACCACCTATGACATTTGTTGTTGCTCTACTGCCATTTCTTGAACGTGTGCGATACCTATTGACTCTTCCAGATTTAATACAAGCTCTTGATTCAGAGATCGGAGGCGCCTTCGAAAGGTGCGATCGATTTCAGGATCAAATTGAAGATTTAAATCAGATGGAGTTCTGCGGGTCATACACTAAAAAAGACTTTTGTATAAAAACAAAAAAATAGGTAAAAAAAACTAAGTTAAACACACAAATACAAATACAAATACACAAAAAGACGTAAAACGAAAAATAACTAAAAATAGATTTTTTATATATATAACAGGTTTTCTATAAAACAGGTTTTATAATAAAAAGCAGTTTTTATTATAAACTAGTTTTTTAAGAAGTTTTATATAAAATACGTTAAAATAGTAGGTTAGGTTTTTTGTTAGAATTCGTTAGTGAGTAATAAACTTGTTAATAAAAAAATTAGGTTTTATAAAAACAAAGTTTTAAATTCAGGGAATTTTATGTTTGTTTTATTTTTATAAAAACTAAAGTTTTTTAAATAACAAGAAAAAGAAAAGATAAAATTAATAGCGTTCTTTTATTTTCAAATATTAACACATATAAACGAGTCCCCGGCAACGGCGCCAAAAAGCTTGATAAGTTAAGTTTGTTTTAAAGAAGATAGATTTGGTTTTATATAATCTTTTACGTATATAAGTCTATCTCTTTTTTACTTACTAATATCTTGTGGATTAAGGCAAGAGTACCTATCGCATATGAGTATAGTATTTTGTAGAAAATATCAAGGTCGTATTTTTCCTGGGATCGGTGTTAATTATTCTACTTTTTAGAACGGACTATTATTTTATCGAACGAACGGAGTGGAGTTTATATTTAAAAAAAAAGATAGAAAAATATATATAGGTGATTTTATTAAGGTAGGGACTTAGAAGGTAGTCCTTGATTTTAGAATTACTTTGAGAGAATATTAATTCAGCTATTAAAGAACAACTTTATTTCTTTATTACCTAACTTAACGAGAGGGTCCCTTTGATAGCATCACTGACTCAAAAGTACGACCGAGGAGGCTTGTGTTTAAAACGGGTTAACGTAAACGTAGTGTCTCTTCACCCGGTATATGATCAATTAACAGAAAACCCTAGTTAGGATAACTAGAAAGTAGAGTTAGAATAGTTGAAAATAATATCCAGCCCAGAGCTCATCTTGACCAAGTGCTAAGGGTTCTTAGCCTCTTCTCAGGATGAGGGCGGTATAAAGTACAGAAAATAATATCTACCTATCTATCTCAATCAAGGATTTAAGCTTTCGCTTCACCTTTGTTTTTGGGATAGGGTAGTAAAATTTTGCAGAGCTTCCGCACTATCTTAATTCAGGTCATAGGCTTTCCCCTCGCCCTTCATTCGGGATAGTATGAAATAATAAGGTTTTGAAAATAATTTTGAAAGCAGTTTCACACTATCTTAATCCAGGACATAAGCAGAGCTTCGCCTTTCATTCGGGATAGTATGAAAAAAGGAAAGTAAAACTGAAAATAAAGCAGTAAAGTACTCAGAATTGAAATTGAAAGAGTCTATTTTATAAAGTCCGAAAAATTATTATAACTTTCTAAAAAGCGTAAAAGAAAGCAAAAATATTACAACTTACAGAACTTTAGAATACTTGAAAGCTACTACCAGTTCCTTGTCAGAAAGCTGGGGAGTCCTAACTGTTCTTAAGGAAGCTGCTAGTGTTCCAATAATTCTACTCAGCCCTACCCCCCTATTTATAGGAAAAAATTTCAAGTGATACGCCCCCTGACACGGGCATGTCGGGTAGGGCGTGATAGGGTCACGGGCATGACTTCCAGCATGTTGGGACATGTGTCGAGCTGGTTGGAACTTCAGATAGAATTTGAGCGGGTCACGGGCATGACTGATGATGTCACGGGCGTGTCAGGCAGCTGATTCATCATCAGGAGGCATGGGGCGTGGCGACAGCGCGGCAGCTTGCTGGATTTCTGGATAGAACTTCAATAGGCCACAGGCGTGTCGCTTTTGTCACGGGCGTGTTCAGCTATTTCCCGATTTTCCTTGGAGAAAAAATAGAAACATGGAAAAAGATTAAAAAGGGTTGTCACGCCCTAGGTCACGGGCGTGATCTAGGGGCGTGACCTAAGTAAAAAATAAAAAAAAAAACCAAAAAAACTTAGAAAATAAATCTAAAACATAAAAAATACAATATAATAAAAATAGTTAGTTTTATATATCAAAACTAAGGTTTTATTTATAAATATGCAAATTTAATACGATACAAAATTGTATATTTTTATACTCATCAAGTGGTGTTAGGTGCGCACCGATGGAGGCAGTCACATGAAGGTTCACAACAATAAGTGTTGACTTGAATTTGAAGATCATGTGGATCGTTGTCATGGAAACACCTTGTATAAGTATCGAAGAACACCTAGGGCCTGCTAGAGCTTCAAAAGTCCCTTCTAGGATGTTGTCTCCATGTGATGAGACGCAATCAGTAGTTTACACCAGTGCTAGGGTTTATTGATCCCCATATACTGGCGAACCCCCTATTTCGCATTTCTTTATTCATTGAGGGGAAGCGCCTGCTATTGTGCAGGTTTTCTACCGATCCTGAGTGTTTTACTACAGTTCCATTGGATCGTGAGCCGAAGGAACATATTGATGAGGTGGCTCATTGTAGCTCCATGGCGGATATTGTGCCCATTGTTCTTGATGTGGATGTCATGGGCTCTGCTGCCCATCCATGCACTCAAAAGTGCTTTTTTCCACCACTAGCTAAGGAAGATCTATTCTTCACTTGAGGCCATGAATGTCACGGTAAGTGTAGCATTTTTGCTTATGTTTGATTGATATTTTGAAATGGATTAAACCTTTTACTTTCTTTGATGATTGGAGTCCAGGCTAGCATTGCTCTCACATGGAATGATCATTATATGGGCATGAAAGAGGGACTTATTACACTTTAGGAGGAGCTTCACAGAGTTAAGAGCTTCCTTTATGACTCAAGGGGGAGACAGGATCGTGATGTGTCTCATTTCTGTAAAATCAAGGCCGAGCTGTGGGTAGAGCTAGAGTAGACGCGGACGAAACTTCAAACAAAGAATGCCCTTGTGGAGAAGACGATCCATTTTTTTGAGGATTCACAATCAGTGGTGGATCACCAGGATGCTGATCTGGGGTCTTTGAAGACTTAGGTAGAGAGGTTCACCTCACTATAGAGGACTACTTAGAGGTTGAAGGCCGCTGGATTCACTGAATATAAGGACTCTATAGATTACATGCAAGATTATTCTCTGATCTTAGAGGAGATCCTTGATGAGGTCTAGAGCTAGAAGGTTGAGTATCTGCTAAAAGATGATCACAAGATGACATTTAAGCAAGGGGGTGTGGAAGAACCTACAGATGATGGTGTGAAAGCGCGAGTGTGACATGTCTGACTTTCAATTTGCGGTAGTTGGAGGTCACTAGGGACTGGACTCGAAGAGACAGTGAAGTGCAGATACTTTAAAATGTCGGAGGACATAAGGGGGTAGGCCCTAGCAGAATTGTGACCTATTGCGTGGGCGAAGGGAATACGTTTGAGCCGCAATAGTAGGAGGACACTAGGGTATTGACCCTGAAAATTCGGTGAAGGGCTAGCGCTTCGAACCATTGGCATACTACGCAAATGAAGAGCAGACCTTCGAGCAGGGGTGGTGCGCGGCCAGGGGAACTTGATCCAAAGTTCTGGTGTAGGGCGAACACTTCGAAATGTTGGGCCTACAACACATGCGGAGGGTGTGCACTTCGATCAAGTTTAGTGTGTGTTATTGATGATCGGCCCTAAAGGTATTCCTGCGATAGTAGAGTTAGTAACAATTAATGTATTTTAATTAAAGTATGTAATAATATGTGCGCAAGTTTGTGGCTTGCAATCTGACAATTATTTTTAGATCTAGAAAGTAAATATAGTAGATAAAGCAGGAATATAGTAGGGCTCTCCTACCTGATTCCTAGTTTCAGGGTTGTCTTTGAAGGGAGTGATAGTAGCAAGTGCTGTCCAGGAATGCGTCTAGGAACGATCGTTGCAGTATTACGTTATAGCAAGATCCAACTTATGTGACAGTGTACTGTACATCATTATTCACTTGAACGTGAGGCTCCCTTAGTGTGATTCAAAAGATGGGGGTTCCTAGGAATGGAATAAGGGAACCACTCGGGGCACATGCACTGGCTGCCTTTAGTTTGATGCTTTTGTTCCCCAGATTGATCTATAGTAGTGTTGACATAAATAACACATTGACTATTACTTTATCGTTGACCAGAATATAACTTATTTGAGTGTGTGTGTGTGTGTGGGGGGGGGGGGGGGTTATCTGATAGCTGCACTGATACTCATTAAGATGTGGTGTGGAAGTCGATCTTCAGAGAGGCCTGGTTCATTTACAGTGTTGCGTGCACCTTCGTCTCTTTCATGCTTTTGTACTGGTGTATTCAGGGCTGGTTTTTCCTGTGTTTGAGCCTGAAAAAACTTGTCAACGAGTCCTAGGTGAACGAACCATTCAATTTCTTCCTTTAAGAGTTTGCATCTTTTCGTGTCATGCTCGTGTCATACTAGGATAGATCCCCTCGACTTGGGGTGAGCGGCCTCGGATTTTGATAAGCGGGGGTGGTTGCGGATGACATGCAAAACTTTTCACTAAGTGGCGTTAAATGGGGTGAAGTTCTAATGTTGGTGAGACCCCCTTGGTTGACGGGCATCGACGTGATGCCCGCCACTTCTTTTTTGTGTCGGTGGCAGGTCATGCTCTTGCTTCCTTTTCCTGCCTTATAATGGGCATGATTCTTTAGGAGCAATCCTTTAATCAAATTTAGGGATGAACCTGTTGATGAAAAGTTAAGATAAATCTGTGAAGTTGTCGATCCCTCCTTCATTCAGGGAGTAATATATAGTATGAGCTTGACCATTTACAGTTTCCAGGAATACTTGACACAGAAGCTATTCTAACATATTGTAGATGCGCATAACAATTGCAAATTGTTTGACATGCTTCAGAGGGTTTCCCATCCCATAAAACTTCTGGATGTTGGGGAGATCGAAGACGCATGGGATTGGATGTGCTGACAGTGAGTAATAGTGGGGAGGGTGACGGGCCAAGGAGTCACATTCTGTTTATATTCTTCAATAATTGTGTAGCAAGTTTCTTCTTTGATTTCATTCCCAATGCCTACTACTTCCGGTCGATGGTGACATTGATGAGCTTCAGGTTCTCTGGTGGGGTCGATTGGGTGTGCCATGATGTCCGTGCTAGAGAATACTACTTTTGGGATATGGAGCTTGTAACTGAAGTGCTTGGTTGGAGCACAACATAGAGTTGTGGGAGGCATACTGCCATACTAAGGGTAGGATTATAAGCTCGAGGTGCCTCATCATTCCTTAAGAGCGCGAGTATTTCAATCTGGTGCTCTTTCATCTAGCGCATGCATCCGTCCAATTCCTCGATGAGCGTCTTCAGGGCATCCTTCATAAGTGGTGCATTAACGAGTGAGTGGGAGGGAACTAAATTGACATGCCCCCTGGGGTTGATCCTTCCGTTTTCACTTCTTCTTACCATGGCTGTCAGTCGCAAGTATCGTTGTGCGGCAGATACTGTATTTAGATTCTTCTTAGATCTTCGGGGAACTCTTCCCACAGATGGAGCCAAGTTGTTGTGGCCAACTCGAGGCTCATGCAGGCATGTCTTGATTGCACTGTCTTGTCCCGAAATCGGTCGAGCGTGCAAACAGTTAATGAAAAGGAGACGACTGACAAAATATTTTTTTTTAACGTGTAGAACCTCAAAAAGGTGAAAAACCACGTGTCCGGATCGGTACCTACCAAACTTCTACTATTTGTTGTTTTTGCACAGGGCTTTTAAGGGAAGGCGAGGGCGACGGGCCGCTTCATGCTACAATTGTTGGGGGAGAGAGTGATGGGCTTGGAGGGTGATAGGACAACGCTCACAGAGCTAAGTCTTTTACATGTTGTAGTGGGTAGAACTATGCTCTAGATGCTTTGAGGTCTTTGCCTGATGCTCGGAAGCTGTAGGAGCACGCTATGCGTGTCTCGTTTCTGCGGCTTGTCTCCTGTTGCGCGCAGAGCTAGGTATCTTGGGTGATGGACTTGTTGTCGACTAGAGGGCTTCTTATTGAGTTGAGGGCACTGCGAGCGATGATCGTGTTACGAAAGGAATGCTCGTTGCAGAGTGTACAGAGTGGAACGTGTACAGGGACGCTCGAAGGAGGATGAAAATCTTTGAAGGAGTCCTCAAGGTGATTGAAGACCTTTGAAAGAGTCTTCAAGGCGCATAAAGATCTTCAAAAGAATCTTCGAAGGAGAAGGAGATGTTTTAGGGATTCTTGAAGGTATCTCACGCGCGTAGGAGGCAAAGTGGGGGAGGAGAAGATGGAATGAAGGAGAGCCCTGGGTCCTATTTATAAGTTGTGAATGTGGTTATGGTGCCTAAGCGGTTATCCACAAACCATCATCACTTTATGTGATATTTGCAAGCTACTTTCTTATAATTTATGTCGTGTATTTTTCAAAGTTTTATTACGCACACACCAATTACTATTTTGGCAATGTGCACCCCCTTTATTAGAACTGTCACTTAAAATCTAAAATCGAATTGGAATCAAACCAAAACCGCAATGAATCGGACGAAACCATTTGTAGATTATTCATGTTCTGAATTGGATTTTGGAACCATAAGCAACAATGGTCTGATTGCGATTCCTTCATTTTATTATCCGGGCTGAAACCTGAATCGGAACTGCAATATCATTGTCTTGAGCGATTTCATAATTTATAGCCCCAATCTAGATCGAACCGAAGCAGAACCGAACAACAATCCATTTATTATTAGTTATAATAAGTATTTATTATTAATATTTTTATATATATTAATAATCTATATTTATTATCTATACAAACAAATTAGTCGTCTAATTGTAGTGTCATCTGATTGCAATACCGTACGATTGTAGTCGTACTCAGTTATTGACCCAACATAGAAAAATAGTATTTGGTGGATGTTATTTAATTTTGTTGATAATTATATTATTTACTCTGCGCATTTTAATGTTTCCTATTCTTGAACTACTTTGATAAAACAATTGTTTTTGCTTAATATAGAGTATTATATTCAGGGGCAGACCCACTTTGGGGCGGGCGTGAGCGGCCGCCCACACTCATTTTTTTTTAAAAAAAATTGAATAGTATTTGACACGGTTTAAACCGCGGCGAATACTCTATTTTTTAAAAGATTAACAGTATTAGCCATGATTTAAATCATAGCTAATATCCTTTTTTAAAAAAAATTATATATTTTAGCCACAGTTTATACTATAAACCGTGGCTAATACCCTGTTTTTTAAAAAAAATTAACTGTATTACCCTCGGTTTAAACCGTGGCTAATATAATATTTTTTAAAAAATTATAGTATTAGCCACGGTTTAAACCGTGGCTAATACAATATTCTTATAAAAATTATAGTATTAGTCATGGTTTAAACCGTGACAAATACACTATTATTCAAAAAAATAGTATTAGACGTGATTTAATCGTATGAATCAAATAATTTTTAAGTCCACCCATACTGAAAAGTTTTTGCGTCCGCTACTGATTATATTGTTACTTGTTATCTATCAAGTCAATGATCATGTTTATCTTAATTTTTTGGGATAAGGTTTATTGTAATTATAGAATATTATCAATTAATTTTTTATTCAGTGCGCAAAATTTGATATTATGACATTCACATATATATTAGTATAATTTTAACATATTTAGAGATAAGAAACTATAAGGGTCCGTTCGTTTCAACGACATTGATATTGAAGTATTGACTTTCAATCCAATATCAATACACATGAGATATGACATTGAATTTAAATTCAATTCTTTTGTTCGGTCGCATGATGGCTTTCTGTTATAGGAATTGACATTAATCATTTTTTATTGTTCGTTTGCAGAAAGATTTTCAATCATAGAAATTGGCATTGGTAAATGCTCTCAATTAAAAATAACAAACGTGGATTTTTCGTCTGACATCAATTTTATCGCCCAGACACGATTTTTTCATCATGACGCGATGTTTTTGTCAGGGCTTAAATTTTTCGGCCTGAACGCAAAATTTTTCGTCTGAACACGATTTTTTCGCCGAGACACAATTTATTCTCACGGATGCGATTTTTCCGCTCGAGCTCAATTTTTTCACTCTGACACTACTTTTTCGCCCGAACGCGATGGCCGATGAATGTGATGGATTTCTGCAGTAGGGCTGCTTGGGGTTCGGCCCGCCCCAACACCTTCCCTGGGGATGCGGATCTCACCTTCCTAACGGAATTTGCGGCGGAGCGGTTCCGACACGTGGATCGTGGGGCTAACCGTGCGGCGGACCACTGCGCAAGGACGGTGCTTGCAGGTGATTTTGTGTGGGAATCTGGTACTGGAGCAGATGCAACCTTCCTCGGGCTGGTAACGGAGGATTGTCGAGGCCTTGAGGGTAGTTGAATGTTGTTTTCTTTAGTGTTTCTGTTGTTTTCTAATGTTCCCTCCCTCTGTTGTGCTCTCTTTTAGTTTTATACTAATGCAAATCTCACGGACGCGACTTTTAATCCCGGATGCGATTTTTTCGCCCAGACGCGATTATTTTTGTCTGGACGTGATTTTTTCACCCGACGCGATTTTTCACCCGACGCGATATTTTCACCCGACGCGATATTATTCGCCTGGACGCGATTTTTTCACCCGACGCAGAAAAACGGCGTCTGGACGGAAAAATCGCGCCCGTGCGGAAAAATCGCGCCCGGGCGAAAAAATCACTTCCGGGCAAAAAAAATGTCCACGGGCGAAAAAAACGTCCACGGGCGAAAAAACGCGCCCGGGCGAAAAATCTCTCCTGGGAGAAAAAAACACCCCAGAGCGAAAAAAATCGTGTCCGCGCAAAAAAAATCGTGCACGGGCAAAAAAATCGCGTACGGGCGAAAAATTCGCATTCGGGAGAAAAAATCGCGTCCGAGCGAAGAAAATGCCCACGAGCGAAAAAATCGCGTCTGGTCGAAAAAATCGCGTCCGGGCGAAAAAAACACGTCCGGGCGAAAAAAACGCGTCCGGGTGAAAAAGCGCATCCGGGCGAAAAAATAACGTCCTGGTAAAAAAATAGTGTCCTTGCCAGAAAATCGCGTCAGTGCAAAAAAGTCGCGTTTAGGCGAAAAAATCATGTCAAGGTCCAAAAAAATCGCATTCATGCTGAAAAAATTACTGTTGACAATCTCAATATCCGCACCTAGAGATAGACATTAAACCAATGAGTTTTTTGTTTTGTGGGAATATCTACGGCTTTCCACCAAAAAGTCAATTCCACTCTACAATTGTTGATACGAACAGCGGAAATGACTTTCATTCTTTTAAAGCAAATATTTTAATATCAATGTCGTTGAAACGAACGGACCCTAAAGCAATTGCTCCAACCATTTGAATTCCAATATCCTTTTCAAGTATACAATTTTTAATATGTAATAATCAATGTGAATGTGTCTAATGATACACATTATAGAGTTATAAAATGATTAAAACTATAACACATATAATCGATTGGAATCAGACCGAATCGTATAGAACCGGACCGAACTGTCATGAGTTGGTTTAGCTTTGGTTCTTGTTGAACCGGAACTGGAACCGTTGACATGATGATTCCAAAAATTATGCGAGAATCATTACCAGAACCAGAACTGATCAAATCAAATAAGATTTTGGTTCTAATTTGAAGGCACATTACCTTAGCGGTTCAGTTCAGTCTTAGTAGATCTGAAACCGAACTGGAACCGTGACAGTTCTACCCATAATGAGTGGTTACACGAGGTGGTACTCGTAGATCAGACGGTGAAGATCGCATGACGGTGATCCGATGATGGAGGGTCGGCCAGAGTGTATGGTCGACGACGAGACCCCAGTGGTGAGAGGTCGGTCGGGGAGGAGGGAGTGGTGGCCGGTCGGGAGACCGGACGCAGGCCCTCACGGCAGTGGGCACGAAACCGCAAGGCGTGGCGGCGGCCGGCCTTGGGGTCGGGCGCAAGTGCGCGGCCGCGAAACGTTGCAGTGGCAAGTAAGGAGTCGGCCACATGCCCTCGTCGATGCGGCCGCGAGGCGCGGCGGTGGCTAGCCCGGAGGGCTGCCGTGGCACCTCGCGGACGAGGGCGCTCGACCATGAGGCACAACGTTGGCCAGCCGAGAGGCCGACCGCGCCCCACGCGGCCGCGAGGCGCGACGGCATCCCACCGAATGGCCGACTGCGGGCCTTTGCAGTCGCGAGCGCGCCAGCCCGAGATGCGGCGGCAGCAGCCCAGGAGGCCGGTCGCGGGCCCTCATAGCCGCCGATCTGGCGACCAGCTGCGCGGCGCGGTGGCGGCCGGACGGGTGGCCGGTCGGATGCGGTTGGAGCAACGGTTGGTGCGGCGGTTGGAGGCAAATCGGGCGCATGGATCACCCACGCGGTGGTTTAGAGCGGTTCCATCTATTACCCCCACTATGTTAGATAGAGATATGATAATTCTGGCTATTTGCAGTTTGTAATTCTTATAAATGGAGGAGGGCCCGTCAATAATATATAACTTTAGTTTTCTTTTCGACGCTTAACTTATTTAACTTTTATTTATGTTATTCAAATTTTTACCTCTTATTTCTTTCTCGTGAGGTACAACAGAGAAGATGTGGGAAGTTCGACTCAGATGATTTCGACAAAAATCATATGTGTATCATTTCGACAAACCTTTTAGGTGTTGTGGGAGTTGTCACAAGGCATGTTAAACAGGGAGGAGAAGGCTAATAAGGACTTGGTATGAAACTATAAGAAAAGACAAGATGTACTTAGATATTTGTGAGATTATGACTAAAACTAGAGCACAATGACGTCAAATGATACACATAGCCGAGCCCATAAAGACTTAAGTCATCCAGTCAGAAATATATAAGCTGGGAGCACCTCCCTTATTTCCAACATAAAACACATTACCATATAAACTAAATATTTTTCATAGTAAATCATGTGAGCGACCTTAGAAAATCACTCACAATATAACACGATTATTCAATTTAATTATTGTGACATAAAATACAAGTTTTGTATATAATATAACATTTGTTTTTTTAATATTGTCTTTTACTTATATTTTTATTTATGACATTCATGTGCACATGAGAAAAGGAAGAAAAAATTGGGCTGTTTTTTTGGTCCGGCCAGCGGACCAGAGCATCGTCCGGGATATCCAATCAGGAGTAAGAACTGGGGAAATTTTTTTTGTTCAGGACTCCGGACCTTGGGCTTGGTCCGGACATAAATACTCATTTGGCTGTGGGCCCCCCTGAAAACACTCCTCAGACTTTTTGTCAGCTTCCCTCCCCGTGACCTAGCTTTTCTCCGCCTCTTCCGCCGTCGTGCCTCCTTCTTCCTCAACTCCTGGCCGGAAAAATGGAGCCCTAGCTGCTTAAGCTTCGTTCACCCATCTCAACTCACTCCGGCACTGGAACCTGCAGTTTGTTCCGACGAGGAGTTGCCGACACTCGGCGAAGCTTAAGCCTGCATGAAGATAGATCGGTGAGTGCATGAGGAAGTCTCATTAGACATCCTACACATTCCTTGTATAGTTTTCTTAGCTCATGGTCATTGTTTTTAGGCATTGTATTTACTCGGAAATGTCAGTTGATGGAGCAACAAATATACAAGACTCATCCAACAATGATCATGTGGTAATGTCCACTGTTAGTTGTTTTTTTTATCTTGTGATGTAAGTTTAAATTTTTTTGAATATTTCTATTCCCAATAGGAGAAGACAACTTTTTTTTGTTTTCAACTGCATTTTTAATAAGAAATACAACTGCAATTCAATGCAACTGTTTTTATACCTTTATTTGCAGTTTCTTTTCAGTCTCTGAATAAACTCACCATTTATTTTGTTTTATTAGGTCGACAGACAGCCGGTTGTTTTCCCAATTGTGCATACAGAAGACGAGGCGTATCATATGTATTGTGAGTATGCCCACAGCATGGGATTTAGTGTTCGGAAAGAACATTTGAGCTACTGGACACACACAAGGATTATTAAATGTCGAGAGTTTACCTGCGCTAAAGCTGGATTGAGGAAGGTGAGACCCCCTCCCCCCCCAAAAAAGTATCGTAAATTAGAAACACGCACGGGTTGCCCAGCCCGTATTTTTTTACCACTGATAGAGATGGTAGGAATTGAACAGCAACAAAGTTCATTGAGGAACACAATCACCCGTTAGCGATGGAGAACGAGCAACACCTTCGGAGATCTCATCGCAGCATTTCTAAAATGCAGGGTGACCTTATTAAGAACTTGGCAGATGCCGGAGTTAGGACAGTTCATGCGTACAACTTTCTATCTAACAAAGTTGGTGGGATTGAGAATGTTGATTTCACTAAATCAGATGCCAACAACTTTGTGCACCGGGAAAAGAAAGACCTAATAGAAAGTGGTGACGCTTTTAGTTTGTTGAAGATACTACAAGAGAAACAGTTAGAAGACAACATGTTCTCATATGATATTCAAACCGATGAGTTGAATAGGTTGACCAGCTTCTTTTGGATGGACGGACACAGCAAGATTGATTATGACTGTTACGGTGACGTAATTATTTTTGACACAACATTCAGATTGAATAAGTATAACTTGGCTTGTGCACCATTCATCGCCGTCAACAATCACTAGCAGAATGTATTTGTCGGTGGAGCTTTTATTTCTGAGGAGACTATTGATACATTTTGTTGGCTCTTCAGTACATTTCTAAAATTTGTTGGGGGCAAACAACCAACAACAATATTCACGGACCAAGATCAGACCATGACCGTCGCTATTGAAAGAGTTTTTACAAGGAATCGTCACCGGTTATGTCAATGGCATATCTCCAAGAAAGCGCCTACAAAAGTCCCATGCTTCAATATTGATAAAAGTGTTCGCGAGATTTTTTATAAATGCTTGAGTAAGTGCGACAATGAGTTTGAGTTTGACAATTATTGGAATGGGATGATTAGTACAGGAAACTTGAAAGAAAATAGATGGATGGAGGACTTACATAAAGTAAGGAGGAAGTGGTCTACAGTATTCAACAAGGATGTTTTAGACCTCGGTATATTGTCAACAAAACGAAGTGAATCTGCAAATAATGGATTGCATGGTTGTTCGAAGGCTACTAGTACACTGGTGGAATGTTTTATGGGATTGGAGAAATTGGTGGGGTCTTGGCAAAAAAGAGAATGTGACGAAGATTTTAGAGGCAAACAAAGAAAGGTAAGTTTAAATTATAGAACTTGTGTGATCCTTAAACATGTCTCTAAGTTTTACACCCATAAAATGTTTGGTATTTTTGAAAAAGTGTTCATGGAGGGAGCAGTTGGTGTATGCATTGTGGATGAAATAAGACATGATGAAAATCAGTTTGTATATATTATAAAGCACTGTGATGGTAGTGAGGATAACAAACGATGGTTTGTTAACTACAATTCCGAGAACAATGCCACTGATTGTTCATGTAGAGGTTTTGAGAGTAGAGACATATTATGCAAACATATTCTGAGGGTTTATAATATGAAAAATGCAAGGGAAATTCCTAGCAAATATCTGCTTAGACGGTTCTGTCATAATGCTAAAAGGGGCATATACCTACCAAATACCTCAAATATTGTCGATTGCGACTCCAATTTGATATTTAGAAATCATTTAATGTGTTTCTCTTATGACCTGGCGCACCGAGTGGAGAACTGTAAGGCAGCAAAGACACATATTTTGGGAGGCTTGCATGTTTTAGCACATCAAGCCGATGATATAGTTGAGGCGGAGGAAATGCGGAAGAGAGGTTTTAGTGATGAGAACGACAAGAATATTTCATCGGTTAAAGACCCTGCAAAGAAGAAACCCAAAGGAATTTCAAATGCAAGGTTGAAGGGACAGTGGGAGTTAGGAGCAAAAAAACAAAGTAAGGCCCTCCATCTTTTAATTATACTCTTGATTTATGTCATTTTCCACTCACTTGTTTTTTTTTCTACATGGAGGAAAACCACAGTCAAGAAGAAGATAATTGTAGAAGAAACAGTGCAGGAGTTCAACTTTTTCGACATTTCAGCTAAAGAGCAGGGTACAACAAAAACAAATACCCCAACTCCATTGCCAACTGATGCACAAGGCGAATTTAATGATTACTTTTATGTAAACTTAGCTTTTGATTTCCCTGGAATTCCTGATGTCTTTAAGCCGTAATGTATGTGTGTGGCGTAATTTAGCTTTGAAAAACAATGGAAACCGCATTTTGTTAATTAAAACCTCGACTTTTACCTAAACATACTAATTGTGATAGGTATTGATTTCAAAACCGCACCTTGCTCATAGCATAAGCACATCACTCTTGGGTAATAGAGAGGAGCGCAATTTGTATTGATTTCAAACATTTGTTAATTCAGTGATTACGTAACATTCCAATTACTAAATGCTCACATTTACTACAAATCTTATAACTACAAAAATTAGTTCAATTAAACAACATTTGTTAATATTTCACAATTCCAATTTCTGGATAACACTCTCTTTTAATGATGAATTTTATGTAAATTTATCTTTTGATTTTCCGGGCATTCCCGATATCTTTAAACCGTAATGTTGGATGGCTTTAAATCCCTGTGAATAATATGCTTTTCATGGTGCAGAAATTTTAATCCTTTGAGCACCTGAATAGATGGAGTGCGGAATTTTAGCTGAAATTTAATTTAAAAAGCCAAATGCTACAACAAAGACACTACAATGGTTCGAGAAAATTTTTCAAATGCATACTAGCCTGCCTACAGATTGCAGTCAAATATCGCTCATGTATCATAACTACTTTCTTTAGAAAATCCAATAGAGAGCGACCATCCATGTATTCCAAGACAATTGATATAACACCATTATCATAGAAACACTGGTAGCACAAAACAACATATGGACTATGTGATGACAATTTGATTTTCAACTCCTGGGCAATATGCTTGCGTGCATTCTCTTGAATGTTCATTTGCATAACCTATATAGGTAAGTAAATAATAATTTAAAGAGCTATTAATAACAATTTACTGTGGAACTCTGTTAGTAACTCATGATAAAGAAAAGCACAAATAATGCCTTATAAATTTAAGTTAGTCATGCATCTGAAGAATCTTGAGTCCAAATTCTCAAAACTATCTGTAATAAAATATTGTCTTATAAGTTTAAGTTAGTCATGCATCTGAAGAATCTAGTCTAGCAATGCTCTCTGAAATACTGTTTGAAAAAGTTTTAAAAATTTCTGTCACAATTTCCGCCCGAAACCGCGGTATGTCCTCTTACCAATTCTTGTGATCTGCCCATGATATAGTTGCCGTGGATGAAATGACTTCCATGAACTTTAGGACAAATACTCCACAATCCCAACTATTGTCTTGACACGGCAACCCGACCGCATCCGCTACCGGCCAATTTACGAAACCTTCAGGAAATGCCTCGGGAACATCTTCTTGAAGCGCCTTCAGCTGTATTACATGTGACAAGTTAATGTAATTGAATTTAATGATTAACAGTAAGCAACAATATAATATTGAGTGGTGTTGTTTATACATGCGTTAGCACGTATGCCGGCCCGATGAAGGCTGCTTGTGAGCGAATCAAAAAATTCCCATCGCTGCTGTTGGGTACATTGGAAAATGTGTACCTGATTTGAAGAAGGCCAACATAGCTCAATGATATACATCAAGGTGTATTTGATGTTGTTTTGAGTTGACATGTGCAGGTGAAGAAGTATTAAAGAATGCAGAAAGATATTCTAAGTCCACATGTCGACACCTGAAGAAATTGTGTCGACACAGAGAATGATAGTCGACCACATTTATGTCGACACTGGGAAGCAGTGTCGACACATAGAGAAAATCGTCGACCTCAGCACTGGGAAGCAGTGTCGACACCGTGAAAGATAGTCGACACCGTGAAAGATAGTCGACACCGTGAAAGATAGTCGACCAGAGAAGGTTAGTCGACACCGTGAAAGATAGTCGACCAGAGAAGGTTAGTCGACACCGTGAAAGATAGTCGACCAGAGAAGGTTAGTCGACACCGTGAAAGATAGTCGACTAGTGAAAGATAGTCGACCAGAGAAAGATAGTCGACTCACAGAAGAAGATAGTCGACCACAACTGTGTCGACACTGGGTGGATGTGTCGACACCAGAAGACTGTGTCGACACATGTTGGCAGAAGTCGACTATGCTTGTGTCGACACCAGAAGACTGAGTCGACACATTTTGGCAGGATTGAAGATTGCTGTGTCGACACCTGAAGGCTGAGTCGACACATGCTGAGTTCTGAATCTACAACAACTGTGTCGACACACAGGACTTGTGTCGACACACTGCAGAGTCTAGACCAAGTTATTTTCTGAAGAAGCTGTGTCGACTTAAAGGCAACTTAGTCGACATCATCAAAGACTGTGTCGACACCAAAGTCACTTGTGTCGACACAGATAGACAGATTGGTCTCGACACTTTCTAACTGACTGTCTCGACATTTTGCTGTCCAAGGCTAAGGTACAAGAACTGTTTGAAGACTTGACAGCTGTGGGTTGCCACCGTTTAACTGAAGCTGTCAGACCTGTCAGAAAACAGTTAGAAACCGGATCAGCCGGTTACCATGAAGAAAGTCTATAAATAGACACATTCAGAAGGAATTAAAGAGCAGCTAAGCTAAGAAAAATTATAGAAGAAGATCTAAGAAGAAGAAACAGAAGGATTACGATCCTGTTGAAGTTTCAATTCAAGAAAGTGAAAAAGAAGATCTTCTTCAGAAGGTCTAAGAAGAAGAAGTCTGAAGTATCAAAAGAGGTTTTGGATAGAGGGAGATCCAGTCATCTTGAAGAAGAAGAAGGAAGCCATCAGTGGTTTCTCAAGAAGCTGTTTGGAAATCAACTCAGCTAAGTTCAGATTCAAGAAGCTTTGAAGAAAGCTCAGATTCAGTTGATTTCATCAGCTGATCAAGAAGTGTCTTGTCCTCTTCTCTCTCAACAAAGGCAAGACATCAAAATACCTTTTTCTAAATTTCTGTAGGATCTGTTTACACAGATCTGAGTTGTAAGCCTGTGTTATAAAGGCTGAGTGTAGGAGAGGTGATCTCTGAGTGGTAGGGTTATTTGCCTGAGTGTAGGAGAAAGTTATTCTCTGAGTGGTAGGCCTTGAGGCAAGGCTGAGGTAGGGCTGTTGAGCCTGAGTTGTAGGAACCTATCCTGGTTCTGAGCTGTAGGATCTGAGGATCTGAGTATAGTGGAAGTTTGGCCGAATCTAGCATATTGCTAGATAGGTGAAGGGGGAAAGTGGATGTACCCAGACCTTGGGGAACCACTATAAAACATTGTGCAATCTGTGATGCTTAGTTGTCTGTGAATGCTGTGCTAGATGTTTTAAATTGTAATTGAATTCTGCCTAGATTTATAGACAATAAATTAGAACCTATTCACCCCCCCCTCTAGGTGTTTAGGTTGTCTTGAAAGTAAAACTATCAAGTGGTATCAGAGGGAGGTTCCTCAAAAAGGACTTAACAGTCTGAGGTAGATCTGATAGGCAGAATCAAGATTCAAAAAGATGGGTTCTGGTGAGAATCATAAGGAGCTAGGGTCTATGAAATTACCCATATGCAAGAAAGAAATTTTTGGAATTTGGAAAGAAAGAGTCAGACTGTTTATGGAAGCATCTGACCCAAGAATTTACATCACAGTACAGGAAGGCCCCTTCATTCCAATGAAGGTATCAGTTCTTGATGCAAATATCCAAACTCCAAAGAGTTATTCAGAAATGACCAAAGATGAAATCATCTTGGCAACCATGGATAAAAGAGCTCAGAACATTATTGTTAGTGCCATAGATGATTCAACATTTCAGAATCTGATTCACTGCAAGACCTCCAAAGAGATGTGGGACACATTGATTGTCTACATGGAGGGATCTGAAGAAGTGAGGCAGGACAGGAAATCTATGCTCAATCAGGAGTATGAAAGTTTTAGACAAGAAAAATCTGATAGCATAACTGAGTGCTATAAGAAATTCTATAGAATTGTGAATGAGCTTATGTCCTATGGAAGAGTCTTCAGTACTTATGAACTGAATGACAAATTCTTGAGATCCTTAACAAAGGATTGGAACACAAAGATCTGTGCCATAAGAGAAGTGGCTAAATTGGCAGAGATATCTCCTCCCACCTTGTTTGGAAAGTTGCTATCCTATGAAATGCAACTTATGGTGAGGAAGGAGGAGGAAAAGAATTCAAGATGAGAGCATAGAGAAAAGACTGTGGCATTCAATGCAGAAGCCACTAGAAAGAATAGGAGGAAATCACCATCTCCTTCTAAGGAAGTTGCAGAAGATAGTTCTGAGAATTCAGATAAGGGTTCAGAAAGCTGTGATTCAGATGCAGACTTTGCTGCATTCACAAGGCAATTCCAAAGGTTCTTGAAAAAGAAGCAATGGAAGTCTAGGCCTTCCACATCACAGCAAGTTGATGACTATTATCAGAAGAAAAGGCCATCAAGGAAAGAGAAGAGCAGATCAAAGCCCAGCAAAGCCACTACTTCAAAGATTGTCTGCTATTGTTGCAATAGGCTTGGACATGTAGTGGCTGACTGTCCTGATAAGAGAAAGGAATCTTCAGACAAAAAGAAGACTTATCAGAAAGGCAAGAAGGAGAAATCATTTGTTGCAAAGAAAGATAAGAGTCTAACAGACCAGTCAACTTCAGAGTCAGAATCTGAAGCTGAAGCATATATTGGACTATATGCTGCATCTGAAGAAGAGGAGTTTCTGCAGTTGCTAGACTCCATCAATGAACAAAAGGATCATCAGTGTATGGGGCTAATGGCAGGATCAGAAGAGGACATATGCCAGAATCAGTCTGGTCATAATAAGGTACAATGTCCTTCTATTACATCTGTTTGTTGTACAAGTGAAGAATCAGCTACATCTGCATCAACAGATATAGATGCATCTGAATCTGAAGGAGATGTCTATCAATTGATAGACAAGTATGGGGACCTGTTGTAGGCCCTTAAGAAAAGCAAGAACCTGGTTAAATCTCAGGCTCAGGAAATTGCTGAACTAAGGGTTGCTACAACTGAGTTAGAAAAAGTTATTGATCAAAAATTAATTGAAATTGCCAAGCTGAAAAATATAACTATTATTCAGATGGGCACAATTAATTATACTAATGATCAAGTGAAGAGTCTGGAGGCCAGACTTAGAATTGAAAGGGATTTAGTGGCTAGTTACTCTAAGCCAAAATCTGTCTTACCCTTGATAGATGAATTTGTCACTCAAAAGGGTAAGGCTGGATTAGGATTTAAAGGTAACTCCAGGGCTGGCAGATTCAAGAGGAAAGGCAAAGCTCCTGTTCAGCCACTAAACCTTTCAGTCCCCATAAAGTTTAGTAAGGTGAAAGTGCCTTCTAACAAATATGATCATGAAGACATTTAAGGTCATATTAAGACTAATGTTCTGAAGAACAAGGGTGTAAATGCAAGCAGGCCTACCTATGGTCATAAACCCAATGGTTTTAAGAAATCAATAGGTGAAGTTGCTACAGCACCAGCAATGAACATAAATTCTTCTGACAAGGATGTATCTAGATCTAGATACAATAAGTTTGAATGTTGGTGCTGTGGCAAGAGAGGCCATTTTGCATTAGACTGTTGGTATAACACAAGTGTTATAAAGAATAATAGTCTACCTGTTAGAAGAGGTTATGATAGCTTTATTAATGCTAACCTGAACCAAGGACCCAAGACTTACTTGGGTTCTAAGGGTAAGTAATTCTGTGTTGCAGGTGAATCCAAGTAACCATGCCCCTATATGGTACTTGGATAGTGGTTGTTCCAGGCACATGACTGGAACAAAGGGGCTGCTGAAGGAGTATTCATCTGTCAAAGATGGACCTAAAGTGATCTTTGGTGGATCTGAAAAAGGAGTCATCAAAGGGTTTGGTAACATTTCTTCTAACCTAATTACTATCACTCAAGTGGCTTATGTAAAAGGTTTGAAACATAATCTAATAAGCATAAGCCAGCTAAGTGATTTAGGATATGACATTTCATTTGTTAAAGATGGATGTCATATCAAGAGGTCAAGTGATCAAAAGATCATATTGACTGGGTATAGGAAGTGAAATGTATATTGTCTTAATTTTGAATGTGAGAATAAGGCTTCTCCCATCTGTCTTGTAGCTGATGACAATGCTTCTCATTGTGTTAAGTGGCACAAGAGATTGGCTCATCTAAACTACAAGACAATTGGCCAACTCTTTAGCAAAGAGCTAGTGAGGAATGGACCTCAAATTAAGTGTATAAAGGAAGGGATATGCTCAGCTTGTCAAAAGGGAAAGCAGACAAAATCCTCCTTTCAAAGCCTTGAAAACAAGGATTCTGTGAGGTGCTTATACCTCTTGCATATGGATCTTTTTGGTCCTATGCCAGTTCATAGTCTAGGTAGGAAGGTCTACACTTTTGTGGTTGTAGATGACTATTCTAGATTTACATGGGTGTTCTTTCTGAGACAAAAATCTGAAACCCCAAGTGTATTACTTAATTTTGTAAAGCAAATTCAGAATGAACTGAATAGTACAGTGGTCAAAATCAGAAGTGACCATGGTACTGAGTTTCAATCTGAAAGCATAACAAACTTGTGTAAAGACTTTGGGATTTTCCAAGAGTTCTCCTCACCTAGAACACCTCAGCAAAATGGAATTGCTGAAAGAAAGAATAGAACATTAATTGAAGCTGGTAGAACTCTATTGAGTGACACCTCTCTCCCAGAATATTTTTGGGCTGAGGCAGTTAACACTGCTTGTCATGTAATCAATAGGGCTACTATCACCAAAAGCCACAAAATGACTCCCTATGAGATTGTGAAAGGCAGAAAACCAAATCTATCTTACTTTAGGATCTTTGGTTGCAAGTGTTATATACTTAACAATGGCAAGTCATATTTGACTAAGTTTGCTGCCAAATCCCAGGATGGGATATTTGTTGGGTACAACACAAATAGTAAGGCCTATAGAGTCTTCAACTTGACCACTCAAGTTGTTGAAGAATCTGTGCATGTTGTGTTTGATGAAACAAGATTAATCAACTGTGAGTTGTCTTGTAGATCAAATGACTCAACAGGTATAAGCAAAAGTATGGACAAGCTTTCCATTACTGAAGTATCAAAGGAAGATGGGGCATTGGAAAATGAAGGCTTCAGTCCAGGGGGAGAACAAGACACTATAGAAGCTGATGAAAATCAAGAGAATCAGTTAAATGAAGGAGCTGGAGATGTTCAACCAGAAGGAAATCTTCCTCCAGCTACAAGACATTTAAGAGATCATCCAGCTGATCAGATAATAGGTGATCCAAGACAAGGGGTGCAAACTAGAAGCAGAAATCAAAACACAGTTCTACATTCAAGTTTCCTGTCACAATTGGAGCCTAAGAAGTTTGAAGAAGCTATCCAAGACCAGCACTGGATTGATGCTATGCAAGAGGAGCTGAATCAATTCAGAAGGTGCAATGTCTGGGAGCTTGTTCCTAAACCAAGAGGCCACAACATAATTGGCACACAATGGATCTATAGGAACAAGCTAGATGAAAGTGGAATAATAGTAAAGAATAAAGCAAGATTGGTTGCAAAAGGATACATGCAGGAAGAAGGGATTGACTTTGATCAAACCTTTGCTCCAATAGCAAGGCTGGAGGCAATCAGAATATTCCTTGCCTATGCAGCCTATCAAGACTTCAAAGTATACCAGATGGATGTGAAGTCAGCATTTCTGAATGGTGATCTTAAAGAAGAAGTATATGTAGAGCAGCCATCAGGTTTTGTAGATCCTCTTAAACCTGATTTTATTTATAAGCTTAGGAAAGCTTTGTATGGGTTAAAGCAAGCCCCAAGGGCTTGGTATGAAACCCTGTCTACTTTCCTTATTGAGAATAAATTCTCAAGAGGAAAAATTGACAAAACTCTATTCTTTAGGGAATCCAAAGGCAAGATCATCTTAGTTCAGATCTATGCTGATGACATAATCTTTGGATCTACTGAAAACAACCTTTGTAAAAAGTTTGCCAAACTTATGCAAGGGAAGTTTGAGATGAGCAGTATGGGGGAACTGAAATTCTTCTTGGGACTCCAAGTAAGACAGACTGATGATGGCTTGTCCATATCCCAGTCTAAGTTCACCAAAGAATTGATTAAGAAATATGGTATGGAGTCATCCTCCACCATGAGAACTCCTATGGGAACAAGTATGCCTATATGCAAAGATGATGCAGGTAAACCTGTTGATGAGACTTTGTATAGAGGAATAGTTGGCTCACTACTATATCTCACTGCTAGTAGACCAGATATTATGTATGCTACATGTGTCTGTGCTAGGTACCAAGCCTGTCCTAAAGAATCTCATTATACTGCAGTCAAAAGAATTCTGAGATATCTTAAGGGCACACCTAATCTAGGTCTTTGGTACCCTAGGAATAGAGATTTTCAACTAACAGGCTATTCAGATGCAGATTTTGCAGGATGTAGAGAGGATAGAAAGAGTACTACAGGTACTTGTCAATTCCTGGGAGGAAGACTAATATCATGGAGTAGTAAGAAGCAGACTAGTGTGGCAATTTCCATAGCTGAGTCAGAGTATGTTGCTGCTAGAAGCTGCTGTGCACAGCTATTATGGATGCAGCATCAGCTAAAGGATTATGGTATTCAAGTAAGTAGAACACCTCTTTTGTGTGATTCTAAGAGTGCAATTTCTATTGCTAATAATCCTGTTTCTCATAGTAGAACTAAGCATATAGAAATAAAATACCATTTTCTTAGAGAACATGTAGAAAAAGAAGACATCTCATTGGAATTTGTGAAAACAAATTATCAAATAGCAGATGTGTTTACTAAGCCCCTAGATGAGACAAAATTCAATAAATTCAAAATTGAATTAGGTATGTTAACCATTGATTAGTGTAATCACAAAATCATCAACAATAAAGTTGAAGTGGTAACAAGACATTCAAGTGATATTAAGACACATTGAAGTAGTATAAAGTACTTTGTTGTACTTATAAGTTGTGATGAACAAACAGAAATTGGCTAAGTAAGATGGTGTCGACACATTCAGTAATTATGTGTCGACTCAGGGTAGTAATGTCGACAAGTCAGAGATATTGTATCGACACAGAAAATATGTGTCGACACTTGAGAATCTTATTGTCGACTTATCCAGGAATGTAGTGTCGACTTCACCAGGATAGTGGTGTCGACACCTACAGATTTTGTGTCGACACTTATACTAAGAGTCGACACAGAATTTCTGATGCTCTACTATATATCCCTAGTGTCGACATAACCGCAAATTGGTGTCGACACATAGTAGACGAACTTGTAGTCGAGACAATAGAAGCTTGTATCGACACAATCCATCTGTGTCGACACTTATAGTCTGTTTTTGGCGACTTTTGATCTTCTTTAAACAGAAGGTATAAATAGGTCAAAAACTCATTCTGTCGACACGCTTACAAGGTTTTCGAAACCCTGTGTCGACATTCTCTCTCTCTCTCTCTTTCTTTCATCTTTCAAGCTTTCTCGACTGATCAATGGCGCCGAAGATTGAAGATAATGTGAATGAAGGATATGAGTTGGTGCGCCAGGCCTTTGCAGCTGCCCCTCCAGATGTTCTTGGGGTTATCTCTCTCCTCTCAGACTCTGGTTTAGAATTTCTGGTCTCCGAACCTTCAAAGATATGGAAGAAGGAGGTGCATGAGTTCTTTACCTCTGCCTCTGTAAACTCTGAAAGTCATGAAATAAAATCCACAGTTCATGGGTCACCTGTGGAGATTACACCGAGTAAGATAAGAACAATTCTGCAATTATCTACAATTGAGAATGAAGAGGATGTCCCTGCTTCTAAATCTAGGGAGGCTCTTCAATGGTGTGGATTGGAATCCACCATGAAAATTGGAGCTGCGTTCAATCGAAAAGGAATGAATCAACAAGGCAAGTTCTTGTCAGAAGTAGTAGGAAAGGTTATTCTGTGCAAGTCAGGTGGACATGATAGGATTTCTGCCTATATGTTCAGCCTAATGACCAGGATTGTGTTTACAATTCCAACGGATTGGTCATCTGTAATTTTTGAAAAGATTAAGGAAGAGATCAAGAAGCCAAATCTGGCTAGGATAATGAGTATATATCTAAGTAAGGAGATTCCTGAGGTTATGCAACAACAACCTGGAACTAAAATTAATCACATGAGAAGGATGGACATGAGATTGTTCTCCAGATGGGATAGGGTGCTGACCAAAGAGATGCCTGAAGTGGAAAGGCAGGATTCCCCTGAGAAATCCCCAGGTCATGCTACTAGTACTGGGCATCCACAAGAAGAGCAAGTAAGACTGGAGGTTGAAGATCAGCCTGCATCTATACAAGTTCAGGATGCCACAATACCTGCAGTTCAAGAAGAAGAAGTAAGTATACCAGCTCAGCAAGTTTATTCACCTACACAAACTGTATCTACTCATGACCAGGTACAGGCGCAGGGGGAGCTGGTGTATTTTCCTACAAAAGAGATTTCTAATATTTCTATTTCTGCACAGGTCCAGGGGGAGTAAGTGCTAGAAGATGCTCCAATTCATCAATCTCCAAATTTGAATACTGCAAATGAACAAGCCCAGAAGGAATATACTCTGGATGAGTTATTTCCAAATGATGAAATAATTACTGATAGTCTGGCAGTGGAGCAAGAAATTGAGGGGGAGCCAGTGCATGTTGAGACTGTACAACATGGCACTGAAGCAGCTATTTCTCCTCCTCCCAAAGAAAGAGTTCAAATTGATAGCACTTCTGATTCAGAGACTGAAGAAGCCAGGGTGGCTAAAAAGAGAAAACTTATGGTCTTTCAGAGAAGGAGCAAGAGCTATAAGCAGGCTCTACAGTCTACAGCACATCACACTCCTTCTGCCTTTGATTATAACAAGTTCTTGGTAGATTTGCAAGTGAAATTGGATGAACACAGGGTAGCCATTGAAAAATATGTTGATGAGAACAACAAGTCTATGCAGTTTGACTTAGCTCAAGATATAAAATCAATTAGGTTTGAGGTCAATATGCATAAGAAGGAAATGAGATTGCTTCCATAAGGGGGGTAATGCTGTGGTATATCTGGCAAAATAACAACAGACTATCATCCCTAAGGTGGATGACATTGCTTTAAAGCAAAGCTATGTCTTGGAAAATCAGTTAAGAATGAATGATAATTTAACTGAATCTCATCATGAGATAATAGAGGAATTGAAAAAGATTGTTCCAGGCCTGCCTGCAGATAGAACAAAAGAAATGGAAGAATTTGATAAGAACTTTCAAGCTGCTATTGCTTCTATTAAGACTGCAATCACTACCTCTCAAAAAGAAATATCTGAAAAGCTTCAAAAGTTAAAACCATTTTTTAAAGAGGGTGTCAATTATCTGGATGGCCAAATCAGATTTCAAAAGGAAGATCTCAGAGATCATGTTTCTAGAGAAGCCATAAAGGAGGAGAGGATGCTAGTTCATGCAGGCTCAGAGCACTCCAAATGGGTGACCAATAGTATTCGAGCCACATTAGGATATCCCCCATTGTGTGATGATGCTATGGTGGCTGAGTCAGGAATACAAACAAGTCTACTTGAAGGCAATCAACCTGAGGTTGCCCAAGTCATTTACCCCCCTCCAGATTTTGATATGATTGATCAGCAGGTTCAAGGGATGTATAGTCCTCCAAAGGAGGTTACTAATATTGTTATTGGGAAGGTTGATAAGCCTGAGGCTACTTTGAAAGATCAGCAAGATGCTCTTCTATCTAAGAAAAGGTTTAGAGAGCAGGCTGAACTTAAGCCAGACTTTGAGCAGTGGAGTCCTACTTCCAGAAATATAATACTCACTGCATGGAAGGCTGTCAAAGACCAAGTGCAGGAAAGAGGCAAGTGGTACAATGAGATGGAATGGCAGAAGTATGAAGCCAGGCAAGAGGCCATTGTACAGTTTAGAAGAAAAGCCAAGCTGGGTAGGCTGCCTACAGATGCTCAGGAGCCAAGCAAATATTTCCCAAAGCCCTTTCATTATTTTGAAAGGCAAAGGCTCAAGGAAGAAGCAAAGAAGAAGGCTGATCTAAAAGGCAAGAAGCCAGCTGAAGATTCTGAAGCTCCTGTGAAGGCTCAAGTTCTATCTGGCAAAGGGATTGTCATTAAAGAGCCTGATCAGTCTTAGTTTTTTAGTTCTTTCAAAGTATTTTGTAATGTTTTGATTAAATCATTAAATGTAATTCTCTGTATTCAAACATTATCAAGTTATAAACAAAATGTTGTTTGGCATCATATAATGTTCATTCTGTGATGGATTGTTTTTATGTTTTGTTTATATTAAGTATTCCTGTTATGTCATATATCATCAGTTTATACTTTTTATAAATGGTGTATATCATTGGCTATAGGGTTATGACTTCTCCAAATAGGGGGAGATTGTTGGGTACATTGGTAAATGTGTACCTGATTTGAAGAAGGCCAACTTAGCTCAATGATATACATCAAGGTGTATTTGATGTTGTTTTGAGTTGACATGTGCAGGTGAAGAAGTATTAAAGAATGCAGAAAGATATTCTAAGTCTACATGTCGACACCTGAAGAAATTGTGTCGACACAGAGAATGATAGTCGACCACATTTATGTCGACACTGGGAAGCAGTGTCGACACATAGAGAAAATCGTCGACCTCAGCACTGGGAAGCGGTGTCGACACCGTGAAAGATAGTCGACACCGTGAAAGATAGTCGACACTGTGAAAGATAGTCGACCAGAGAAGGTTAGTCGACACCGTGAAAGATAGTCGACCAGAGAAGGTTAGTCGACACCGTGAAAGATAGTCGACCAGAGAAGGTTAGTCGACACCGTGAAAGATAGTCGACTAGTGAAAGATAGTCGACCAGAGAAAGATAGTCGACTCACAGAAGAAGATAGTCGACCACAACTGTGTCGATACTGGGTGGATGTGTCGACACCAGAAGACTGTGTCGACACATATTGGCAGAAGTCGACTATGCTTGTGTCGACACCAGAAGACTGAGTTGACACATTTTGGCAGGATTGAAGATTGCTGTGTCGACACCTGAAGGCTGAGTCGACACATGCTGAGTTCTGAATCTACAACAACTGTGTCGACACACATGACTTGTGTCGACACACTACAGAGTCTAGACCAAGTTATTTTCTGAAGAAGCTGTGTCGACTTAAAGGCAACTTAGTCGACATCATCAAAGACTGTGTCGACACCAAAGTCACTTGTGTCGACACAGATAGACAGATTGGTCTCGACACTTTCTAACTGACTGTCTCGACATTTTGCTGGCCAAGGCTAAGGTACAAGAACTGTTTG
Organism: Platanthera zijinensis; assembly: GCA_039513925.1. Classification (NCBI taxonomy): domain Eukaryota; kingdom Viridiplantae; phylum Streptophyta; class Magnoliopsida; order Asparagales; family Orchidaceae; genus Platanthera; species Platanthera zijinensis. The sequence continues at coordinate 246,957,488 of CM077078.1, read as the reverse complement.
AAGACTTGACAGCTGTGGGTTGCCACCGTTTAACTGAAGCTGTCAGACCTGTCAGAAAACAGTTAGAAACCGGATCAGCCGGTTACCATGAAGAAAGTCTATAAATAGACACATTCAGAAGGAATTAAAGAGCAGCTAAGCTAAGAAAAATTATAGAAGAAGATCTAAGAAGAAGAAACAGAAGGATTACGATCCTGTTGAAGTTTCAATTCAAGAAAGTGAAAAAGAAGATCTTCTTCAGAAGGTCTAAGAAGAAGAAGTCTGAAGTATCAAAAGAGGTGTTGGATAGAGGGAGATCCAGTCATCTTGAAGAAGAAGAAGGAAGCCATCAGTGGTTTCTCAAGAAGCTGTTTGGAAATCAACTCAGCTAAGTTCAGATTCAAGAAGCTTTGAAGAAAGCTCAGATTCAGTTGATTTCATCAGCTGATTAAGAAGTGTCTTGTCCTCTTCTCTCTCAACAAAGGCAAGACATCAAAATACCTTTTTCTAAATTTCTGTAGGATCTGTTTACACAGATCTGAGTTGTAAGCCTGTGTTATAAAGGCTGAGTGTAGGAGAGGTGATCTCTAAGTGGTAGGGCTATTTGCCTGAGTGTAGGAGAAAGTTATTCTCTGAGTGGTAGGCCTTGAGGCAAGGCTGAGGTAGGGCTGTTGAGCCTGAGTTGTAGGAACCTATCCTGGTTCTGAGCTGTAGGATCTGAGGATCTGAGTATAGTGGAAGTTTGGCCGAATCTAGCATATTGCTAGATAGGTGAAGGGGGAAAGTGGATGTACCTAGACCTTGGGGAACCACTATAAAACATTGTGCAATCTGTGATGCTTAGTTGTCTGTGAATGTTGTGCTAGATGTTTTAAATTGTAATTGAATTCTGCCTAGATTTATAGACAATAAATTAGAACCTATTCACCCCCCCTCTAGGTGTTTAGGTTGTCTTGAAAGTAAAACTATCAGCTGCTCTTTTATCCAACAAACCAATAATGCCCAATGACTAGTGAGGTGGCAAGGCATGATAATTATTTCTGAGGACTTAACGGCCTCTTCCGTAATATGACTGATAAGAGTGGTGTAATTCCTAGCATTACTTCTTTTATAATACTGCAAATTAGACATTGCATATTAGACAATTCTATTACAATGTAAATGATAGAACTTGGTGCAATTACTATCATACCTCGTGATTTGGGGACACGTATAGAAAATCTCTAATTTTTTGAGGAGTCCTTTTCCTTTTCGCACCAATTACCACAGAGTTGGCATTTAAATGATTGTCCATGACCCAACCTTGGCCAAGGAGATCATCTACATCACCTCTAGACATGGATATGTTCCCACTTTCAAAAATTAACATACTCCTGGCGAAGGAAAAAAATTGGAAGTTAATAGCTTTCATTACAACCAAAATAGTTTAAAAAGACAAGCAAATCAACCTGTCACCAAATTTGCAGAGAATATAATCAACACTTTCCCTGGCTCTTTTTGTTAGAAGCAATCTCCCGGGATACTTTACATCTGTCTCATGAATGGTAGGTGCCCGTTTACATATGGCCTTCTTCACCTTTCTTGGGCTAACTGTAATTAACTTTGTTTTAGGAGTTATGATATTCTCAAGTGTGGAAGTGGGTTGTGACAGCTGTGTGGTCGGAACGGATGAAGAACTTGGTTTACATTCACTTTGTAAGGACTTAAACCATGAATCACAAAAATTCTTCAATCCTGCAACCTCTTCTTTGATGTATGCCTTGAGTCGGTCTTCTAGACCTCTCCAACCCTCGTTAGTTTGAACATGGTCAACCTTTTCTTCACTCCTTGCTCACTTCATCTCCGACCTAATCATCCTCGTCAAAAATCTCTCTTTACTTCTCATATTCCTCTTCTCATCTATCTTATTTTCATAACCTTATTTCTCCCCAACAAAATCTATGGTCGCAAACTTCACCCTTTTTTCTTTTTCTTCCCTCGGTGGCCGTTTTTCAAAATCTGACTCATCATCTTCCTCACCCATTAAGACCTTCTCCTCATCAAGCACATTCCTAAACTCCCTAATGACCTACAAATAATAGTAAAATGCAATGATGATGATAAGTAGAAGATTACTTGAAAAAATAAGTTTATGTTTTCTATCACGTACATAATTCTTGATGAACAAGTTCTCCTGTACTTTCATGCAACACTTGGCACTGTACTTAAGGGTGGGAGACTAGCGACAAACTCTAGGGCGTGCTAGGTCGACCAACGGAGGTTGGAGCTTGGTGTGTTCGTACATCCACACCTATTAAAAGTTAGAGCAAAAAAGAATAAACATGATACCAAAAAAACATTGCTAGCTAGGAAGACCAACAAATACCAGTAATACGGTGGTACATCCCTCCAAGGAACCAATGTTGTTACCAGCATTTCGAACAACACTTACACGACTTAAATGATCGAACTGTAGATGAAGAAACTCATGGATGGCAAGAGGCCAGTTATATTTCAAGAACTCGGGGAGACATGTGATCTTGGTAATACAGGAAGGAACCTTCAAACTCTTCAACGGAAAGAAGAATATAGCTATTAAATAATTAACCAACATACTTAATCTTATACCCTCATCATGATGAGACCCCTCCTCATCAGCAGCTCTATGAATCTCTTCAGTTAAATTCTTGTGGGTCTTGTCCAGAACGGGTGATCTTGAAAACTTAAGTGAAGACCCGCATTTGGGAGACCCAATATAAGAGCCACTTCATTGACGGTCATTTTGACAAGATATTTCCCAAGCTGGAAGGCTTGCTTGTCCTTGTTGTATAACCTCAACAAAACATACAACATTGGTAAGTTTTGTGGAATAGTTGACATTCGGAAGAGAGGAAGGAGACGGGTATCCCTAAGGGCTTCTATAGATTCTTCGGACAATCTATTTAAAAGGGTGTGACATTGGCCGTGAAGGTATTTTGCGCGCATCTGCAACTTAAGTATTTGCTCCCGGGCATGCTGGAACTACAAAATCAGAAGGCTCACTAAATACAACTGCAACTAAGAATACAAAATTCGACTGCAAAGCATTGAATGGAAGTACAACTGCATCTGTGGGTAAAAAATGCGACTGCAAAACATTGAATGGAAATACAACTGCAAATACATGCTAAAAAACTACTGCAACACATAAAACGAAAATACAACTGCAACTGTGGGATAAAAACGTGACTGCAATGCATTGAATGGCAATACAACTGCATGTACAGGCTAAAAAAACGACTGCAAAGCATTGAACGAGAATACAACTACAACTACGGGTTAAAAAAGCGACTGCAAAATATTGAATGAAAATACAACTACAACTACGAGTTGAAAAGGCGACTGCAAAGCATTGAAGAAAATACAACTGCAACTACATGCAAAAAAACGACTGCAAATCATTGAACGGAAATTCAACTGCAACTACAGGCTAAAAAAACGACTGCAAACAAACATCGAAACAGAACATTGAAAAAAATACAACTACAACTACATATCACATTGCTCCCGGGCATGCTGGAACTAAAAACGGAGAAAGAAAAACAACCGCAACCACAACTCCACAATGCGTCTTAGAAAATTCAGAGTAAGCAGAGGAAATAATACCTTCTTAGAGAATGGGGAGAAGATCTACGACCTTCCTCAATGGAGGCGCCCGCTGGAAAGAGAAAAGGCACCGACTGAGATGATTCCACAGCAGGAAATGACGAGATTTTCGTCGGAGGAAGGATCAGAATGTGGAGAAGTTCTAAGTCCTTCAACGGAGAAGAAAGGAAGGAAGCGCCGGGAGCAATGTTTTGCAGTCGTTTTCGTCTAGGTTTCCGCCGTTTCTTCCGACGAGGGGTGAGGAAGGAGGAGGTCGGGCTGGGGCAAAATTTCAAATGGAGGTGGGCCCCACGAGTAAAAGGAGTATTTATGTCCTGTTGGTGGGATGGTCCGTTAGCCTGACCTAAAAATTTTCCCTGAACTGGGCGGGGCCCGAGCAAAAGTGTATTACGGAAACCAAAATGCATGAGTCCCACCTCCTTTACAAGCGCCTAATTGGTCCCAGATAGAAAGTTTGGTCCGCTGCCCGAACAGAAAATTTCCTCAAAAAATTGAAGGGAGAAAGAGACTGTCTGTGAACTAAAAAAGTAGTAGACAACTTGGAGTCCAACGGAGGGAGGAAAAACAAGTTTTTGGTTCAATTGGTGGACTAAGAGGATGGTCCGTTCATCCCAATAAAAAATGATTTTAAGTCAAATAAAAAATATTTTTTTTCTAAAATAAATTATAAATGTGAATCAGTATTTTTTTCTCGTCATTTTAAGATCTTATTTTCCTATAAAAATAAATTTTGTAAGAAATTCCAACCGGATATCGCGCATTTTAAAATCCGGCCGAAATCCGGATATCATTTTCTTCTTATTATTATAATTATTTTTTAAATCCTAAATCTTTCTGTTTGTCTAATCAATAATCGCACGATTTGATGATGAGCGGACCTTTCTCTAAATCCGATGGGCGAATCGACCAAATTTTTCTACCGATGACACGCCCAAAATGCCCAGCCCATTTTCAAAAATAAAAAATAATTAAATAATGGTGCACCTGAAAACTGTAAAAATGCTTATCATTGAACAAAAAAATTGTAAGAAAAACTTGTTCTACTATCACAGTTATTGTTTTTGGAATAGAGCTGTTGTAAATTTTCTATAAAATTAATTGCTATGCTTATTTTTTTTAAAAAAAAAATCTAACCATAGTCTTCAACAATAACACTCAAGACTTTATCCCACTATAGTGGAGTTAGATTTACAACAACAACACTCAAGCCTTTATCCCATTATATTGGGGGCGGCTATATGGATCCTTTGTCGTCATTGTACCCTATTTTTAGTCATAATCTCACTAATGTCTAAGTAAATCATGTTTTTCCTTATAGTTTCGTTCCAAGAATTTATTGGTCTACCGCTCCCCCGTTTAACATGACCAGTGACTAAACTCTTGCAATCCCTAACAGGTGCCTCTAATGGTCTCCTTTATATGTGTCCAAACCATCTTAGTCTAGATTATCACATCTTCTCTGCAGTTGGGGTCACTCCTATCTTATCCATGATACATTCATTTCGTATTTTATCTAGTCTCGTGTCGTGTCCACACATCCACTTAAGCATTCTCATCTCCGCACTCCCATTTTGTTAATACACATAATTCATTGCCCAACACACAAAATCATAAAGCACCATTAGTCTAATTGCAGTACGACAAAACTTGTCTTAAGTTTTAATGATATTTTTAGATCACATAAGATTCATGACGCACTTCTGTACTTCAACCAACCTGTTTGGATTCTTTGCATCACATTTTTTATCAACACCTTCGTCGTTTTGAACTGTTGATCCAAGATATTTAAAGCACTCGTTGCAGGAAATATCTTGATCACCAAACTTAATAACGAAGTCATCCGTCCTTCTTGCACCGCTAAATTTAAGCTCCATATACTCCATCTTTGCCGTACTCAACCAAAAACCCTTCTTTTCTAAAGCGTCTCACAAAAATTTATGTTCCAAGTTTACATTCTCGCGCATCTCTTCGACCAAAACAATATCATCCGCAAACAATAAACACCAAGGTATTGCTTGTTGGATTTGCCTAATGAGCTCATCTAAGATAAGGGTAAAGAAATAAGCACTTAAAGCATGTTGCGGCCTAACTCGACGATCCGGTAAGACTAGGATAAACTTGACCGTCTTAGCTTTCGGAATGGTCGAGCGTGCACACAGTCAATGAGATGGGTTGATTGTACACACAAAGTTTTAACGTGGAAAAAATCTCACAACCTGGTAAAAAACCACGTGACTGAATCTGTGCAGGTCAAAGTCCACTATTTCCCTGTTGTTACAGCTTGTTCGTTGAATCGAGGGCGACATACCTCTCCTCGTTCAAATTTGGAGATGAGATAACACTTAACACTCCGCAGACGACAGGCTGTCACGCCCGGCATTTGCTACAAATTGCACTTTGCGGCGATAGGCTTTACTGGGCGTCACGCTGGCACTAAACGCAAGAGCGGAGCACTTGAGTTTATGATCGCGAAGGCTTCCCGGAAGCGGAGTGATCGGGCTTCGTTAGGTGTCTTGAAGGTGGCTCGAACGCGGCTTAGAGATGGCTTGAATGTGGCTCGAGAGTGGCTTGAGTGCGGCTCGAGTGCTGCTTGTAGGAGAAATCTGGCAGAGCTTCGCCCCGAGGAAGAAGAAAACTCGGAGTAAAAAAGGTGAGAAATGAAGAGATTTGGGGCTCCTTTTATAGCCTCTAGGAGGTGGTTATGGTGGTTACGCGGCTATCCCCACACCATAACCACCATCATAAATATTTTTGTCATAGCTTAAGGGCGCATATTAGGATTATTAATTTTGCTACTCGTACACCAATTAATTTAATAATGAAATTCCCACACAAACCTTGCGGGTAGTGTTGGTTAAACGCGAATCGGATGACGGAGAATGACCAAAAAAGATCGCACGACGGGGATGTGCTCCCTTGAGCGGCCGACAAACTTGTCGTCGAACTCGCCGGGAGGAGGGAGACCGCCGCCAAAGGCCGGGAGAGCGGGCGACGACCAAGCCGGGGGTGGAGAAGGGGCGGCTGGCTTGGCCGCCTCCTAGGTCGCGCACTGGCGACCGAAGGGGGATGGCTCGGCCACGCGCAGGCGGCCGAGGAGGGGCAGTCGGCTCGGCCGTCTTTTCGACTGTGCACCGACGACCGAGGAAGGGCGGCCAGCCCGACCGCCTCTTCGGCCATGCGCCGGCACCCGAGGAAGGGCGGCTGGCCCGATCGCTTTCTTTGCTGCGCGTCGGCGGTCGAGGAAGGGGGTCTGGCTCGACCACTTTTCTCGGTCGTGCGCTGACAGCCGAGGATGGGGGGTTGGCTCAGCCACGTTTCTCGGCCGCGCGCGGCCGGCTTGGCCATCACCTTCTGCCCGCGAGGGCAGCTGGAAGGGGGCGGCTGGAGGCGGCAAGAAGGGGAGGTCGGTGTCCGGGGATGACGTCGGCCGCCTGACACTGACGAGGTGATGTTCATGGTGGTTTTGACGTCATGCGTGACAGGATCGCCTTGTGGGGGGATCGGGCGCGGCAATCGCGCGCACGGTCAAACTCATGATTCCACTAATTTTGATGGAGATCATGGGGGAGCGGCTATGTGCACACCCATTGTTCTTAAAAGGGATCTCATTCCCATCATTTGCCACCCGAGATTCTGTTGTTGTAGATCGATACGAGCGAAAGAACAAGGATCTCCCTTTCATTCATAGCGGCGACGATGACAAATGGTGAAAGGCCGGAGACAGTGGACGACGGCGCCCTACAAACTCAAGTAAAATTTTAGAATATGTCGATGAGGAGAAGGAGAGGCGGTGGGGCGTGCTCATGAGGGCCAACGTCGTTTTATCCGCACACGTTCGCGGACGGGAGAAATCATCCCGAGGGAAAAGGGTCATGCCAGCAAATGCGCTCAGGGGGCAGTCGGCGTGCACGCGCGCACTAGGGCCCGTGCGGGTGCGGGTGCACTGGGGCGCGTGTACCTGGTTGCGTGAGGGTGTGCACACACCAGATCGCGCGCGCGGCAGGCAAATGCCTGGTTGCGCTCAGGTGCGCGTGCACGCGCACCTTGTCGCACGTGTAAGGTCGAGCGCACGGGCACGAGCGCCAGGTCATGCGCGCATGTATCCCGCACTAGGTCGCGGGAACTCACGCTAGGTTGCAGGCGCGCGCTGAAGGTCGCGGGCGCGCGCGCACGCGGAAGGTCGAACGCGCGCGCGGAAGGTCGCACACGCTCGCAGAAGGTCGCGAGGTCGCGTGCGCGCGCGGAAGGTCGCGTGCGCGCGCGGAAGGTCGCGCGCGCGTGTATCCCGCACTAGGTCGCGGGCACTCGCGCTAGGTCGCAGGAGCGCGCGGAAGGTCGCGGGCGCGCGGAAGGTCGCGGGCGCGCGGAAGGTCGCGGGCGCGCGGATGGTAGCGGGCGCACGGAAGGTCGCGGGCGCGCGCCCCAGGTCGCGAGCGTGTGCCCACATGGCGGTAGTGGGCCCCAGGTCGCGAGCGCGTGCCCCAGGTCGCGGGCGCCCGCCCCAGGTCGGGCGTGGGTGCGCGCGCCAGTTCGGGCACGGGCGCGCCCCCCCTGGTCGGTTGCGGGCGCACGGGCCAGGTCGCGCGCGCCAGGTCGCGCGCGGGCGTGCGCGCCAGGTCAAATATTTTGTTCAGTAGGATAATTTCTCAAGTTGTATGAATACTGGATTTTATCAAGTGGTATAATATTAAGAGTTAATCTCTCCCTTGATGCAGTCACCTCCCTCATTAGGAAACTTCTTTTTTTTGAAGAAGCAAGAAAGGGGGAGAGGTAGGTAATACCTTAAACCTTAAAAGGGGAAGTGTATATGATCTATTAAGATCCTATAGGGAGAGGTAGGCAACACCCTAAACCCTAAAGGTGGAGGAGTAGAGCTTATTGAGTAGAATACTGAGTAGAGCAGTACTTGCCAGAAAAAGGGGAGATGGTGGACATTACATACCCATAGGGAGATGTAGAATACTGAGAAGTGCATATTACTTGGAAACATTCAAGTAATATGAAGAGAGCAATGTTGAGCCATTGCATGCTATGTTTCCACCCTCAAGTGGCTTGAGGAAAAGTCATCCACTTAAATGTTAAGTTGTGAGGAGAGATGTAATCTACTTTGAAATTTTCAAGCGGTATGTGAAAACTTACAGCTGCTTCTAAATTTATATGCCTTATGTGTAAATGCTTCTTATTATTGTTGGGAGTTCTGCCTTCTTCAAATAGGGGGAGATTGTTGGGAATATTGCCCTCAATGTTCCCTAGATTTTATTTGAAGAGGCATCACCATCAATAGTAGGAGCATAGTTGTATTTGATGTTGGTTAAGCTCATCATGTGCAGGATGTTACTTGGAATAAGGTTAGACAGGCTATCTAAGTGATGGTGACAGGTGATCACAAGGTAGGCAGGTGAAGAGACAGAAAATCTGTCCAAGTCTACAGGCATTGAGTAAGTACAGCTCACTCAATGCCAGATGCAAAGAAATGTGGTTAAGTGCACATGCGTTGAGTGAAGAGAGTTCACTCAATGCCAGACGCAAAGAAATGTGGTTAATTCTAAAAGCGTTGAGTGAAGCAAGCTCACTCAATGTCAAATGCCAAAAACGTTGAGGGAAGACAAGTCAGTCAAAGCCTGACTATTTGCAAGGCAGAAAAATGGCTAAGTTCACAGGCATTGAGTGAATGCAGTTCACTCAATGCCATACTACAAAAAGCATTGAGTAAAGCTCAGATATTGAATGCTTTATCTTTAATAGTAATGAAATCTGGTTAAGTCAAGAAGCGTCGAGTGATGAAGGCTTACTAGACGCCTAAGCAGTTAAGACTACAAAAGTCTAGATGGCGTTGAGTGATGAAGACACACTCAATGCACTTAGCGCCTAAGCTGACAGAAAATATGTCTATGTACAGAAGCATTGAGTGAAGGCTATTCACTCAACGCTACATCAAGATAATAGGCTAAAGCAGAAAGCGTTGAATGAAGAAGCTACACTCAACGCTTTCATTCAGGAATGCGACTAAGGGTTTTGGCATTGAGTGATGAAGGCTCACTCAATGCCTAGTGATAGAAAACTGTCTAAGTACTTTGGCATTGAGTGATGAAGGCTCACTAAATGCCTACTGATACAAAAAGATTGGCTAAGGCCAAAAGCATTGAGTAAAGCTTGTTCACTCAACACTCTCAACGCCTGAGTAAGACAGAAATATATCTAAGTGTTTTGGCGTTGAGTGAAACTTGTTCACTCAACGGCTATACTAAAGAGCTTGAATTTGACTAAGTCCACAGATGCTGATGTCAGCAAAAGTCAACAGAATTCAAAATGTGGCGGGATGGCTATGGTATGTGACAAACGGCGTCGCAGGCCTACTGTACGACTTTTGGATGTTAAAGAAAAGTTGCAGCTGTCAATTTCAGTAGGGCCCACGGGTCAAAATAGTCATTGATCAGTGGAATAGAAAAGGCGGAGATCAGATCGAAGAAATAAGCTTTTGGAAAACTGTTGGACTTCATCCTCTTCCTCTTCCATTATTACAGAGGTTGAAGGTCTGGGCTAAGTCGCTGATCTAAAGTTCAGCAAGCTAGCTGTTGCGATATTCATCTACAATAGCAAGATCAGATTTATCTCTGAGGAAGAAGAAGCGGCCAAGGAAAAAACCCTAGCTGCAGCTGATCTGAAATCTGATATAAGTTAGCTGTAGCTATCTTCACCTGCTACAACAAGTTCAGAAAATATTTCTGAGGTAAAATAAGAAGCAACAAGGTTTTACCCTAGCTGCAGGAAATGGATTCAAATAGAAGTTGGTTGTTGACATCCTCACCATTAATAACAAGTTCATGGACATTTCTTTGAGAAAGAAGTAGCAGAAAGGGCAACCCTAACTGCAGTTACTTCACAGTTCCAACAGGTAATTTTCTGAAGAAATTTTTCTGGAAGCTGTGAAGTAAAAGTCAAAACTGAATTTGCTCAGGACAGAAGGAAGAAGAACCTGCTCTCAAGTGGTCTGTGATTCATAGACAGTTAGCTGTTTGAAGCAACAGGATACTGCTTGTCTTCAACAACAAGATCAGAAAGTTCCGTTTTTGAGGAAGAAGAAGAAGTTAGAATTGATTCTCTTTCTTAGTTCAGTAAGAAGCAGTTCACTGCAAGGTATTTCCAGCACAAGCAATTGTGATATATTCTTGTTGTTGTGAAGAAGGTAGGGCTGAGTTCATCTCAGCTTAGGAAGGCAAGCTTAGAGAACATTTTCTATGGAGTCAAATATTAATAACAAACTCTTTCTACTGTAGGATCCTTTGGATCTGAGTTGTAAGCCTGAAATTATAAAGGCTGAGTGTAGGATCTTTGTCTGGATTTGAGAAGTAGGGCTTTGGCCTGAGTGGTAGGATTCTATAGAGAATCTGAGATAGGGCTTTGGCGTGAGTGTAGGATCCTTTGGATCTAAGGTAGGGCTTTTGAGCCTGAGGTAGGAGAGTCATTCTCTCTGAGTTATAGGGCACTTGTTCCTGAGTTGTAGGATCCTTTGGATATGAGGTAGGGCCTTTGTGCCTGAGCTATGGGAGAGTCATTCTCTCTGAGGTAGGGATGTCCTCCCAGCCTGAGTTGTAGGGTCTTTGGGCTTGAGGTTGGTGATCTTTGGATCACTGGTTTATAGGGCTTTGTTCCTGAGCTATAAGTCTTGGAGGAGACTGAGTGGTCCTACGGGATTGTGTTGTAAGCTCTTAGGAGATGAGATTGGAGAAGTGCCTTGTCTAACAAGCTGTTAGAAAGGTGGGAGGGAAAGTGGACATACCCATAATAAGAGGAACCACTATAAATATTGTGCATTGTGTTCTTGAAATAAAGCTAAATAAGCTAACTCAACACACCTAAAATACAAAGAAAACTAAAGATAGTCACAAGAGACTAAGAAATATATTCACCCTCTCCCCTCTAGGTGATTTAGCTATCCTTGAAATTAAAGACTTTTATTCTTGAAAATCGAGACCAAGACTCATATTGTCGTCACTAGGAACGATCATTATATGAGCTAGGATGGATATCTGGCTCTTCAGGATAAGTTTCAGACATCGGCGAGCTTGCTTGCCGCTTTGAGATATGATCATGTACGTGACATCTCCCGATTTTGTCGGATTGGGTCGGAGCTGAAGGCGGAATTGGAGGAGACTCGGGTATCCTTGGAGGTGGAAAAATTTCTGGTAGAGGGAACTGCGCAGATGCTGAAGAATGCCTAAGTGAAGATTTCTCATTTTGAGACGGAGCTTGGGGCGTCGAAGGCTCGAAAGGAGATGCTTTATTTTGAAAGCCGCATGTCAGAGTTGAAGGCTGTCAGTCTTGTTGAATTCATGGATTCGTTGGATTATATGTATGATTGTTGCTTGATTGGCGAGGAGGTTCGTGAAGAGATTTGGACTACAGAGGTGGAGTATCAGATGGAGGATGATCGCGAGCTCGCGCTCAGGCACGGGGTGTCCAAGGCCTTTCGCCCGATTGCCAGAAGTTTGAAGTGTGATGTGTCAAGTCTTAGTTTTGATGAAATTTCGGATGATGAGAGCCTCAGTCCAGGTTCTAATGTGGATGCGGCTGATGTATATCGGCATGATTTCTTTATGCTTGTATGCTTGCATCTCCCTTTGTTGAGTTTGTTGTATGTTTGTCTTTTACTTTTGATGGTCATTGATAGTGCGACATTTATGTGTTTTGGTATGCCATTATTGTAACGGGGTTGTTCTTCTCCCTTTGCCGTGAATGCTATTTGTAAGTTTGACTTGCGGCATTTCCTTGTGTGGGTTGTGACCGTGGGTTAGTTTGCGCGATGATCGCTCGCAACTTAGTTTGTGCGAGGATGGCTCGCGGCTTAATTTGCATGATGATCTCCCGTGTCTTAGTTTGCACGAGGATCGCTCGCGGCTTAGATTGCACGAGGATCCCTCGCGGCTTATTTGCATTAGAATCCCTCGCGGCTTAGTTTGCACAAGGATCGCTCGTGGCTTAATTTGCACGAGGATCGCTCGCGACTTTGTCGTTAGGGGGGCAGGCCCTGACAAGGTCGTGGCGTAGAAAGGCAGGTTCGGTGAATAGCTTTTGTATTCAAACCGCATGCGCTGTCTTACTGATTTTAATTTTTCTATACAATATTTGTAGCAGTATAACACAATATAAATAGAAGATAATTTGCGCGAGTCTGAGATCGCAGCTTATACACACCATAGAGTTCAAGCCTAACATAAAAATACTTTAGCAAATTTAAAAATAAAATAAGAAGTCACTGATAGAATCGACACAGGTTCTACGCATTCAGTGTCCGGAGTAGGATCTTTCCTTCTGCGTTCCTTAGTTTTGTAATACCCCAAAAACTGGAAAAAAGAACTTAAAAGTGGCTATCATCGGGCGATAGTGGATATCGCTGGCGATAGTGATAGCACTCGACGCTCTCAGTGAAGTGTTGAGTAGACTCAACACATTCGACGCACTCGATGCTCTCAACGCACTCGACTAAGCGTTGAGTGATCTATCAGAGTGGAGATAGTGGGTTTCGCCGGGTGATACTGCCACGTATGTCTAAACACATGTCCGATGGCCGGATGGCGGACGAAGAGCGGTGGTTAACTTGGGTCAAAGCAGCTACCAATGCTATCGCCTAGGCGATAGCGGATATCGTCAAGCGATAGCGTTAAGTTTGACTTATCAGCTGAAATTGTGGCATTTGCTTTCTTTTGACGAGAGGATCGTGTGGCTGGGTTTATTCCCGAGGCTGCTTAACCAGATAAGAGGTGGAGAGAAGATTCATTTCTCTTCTCTCAATCTCCCTCATCCTTCCCATCAAGTTCTTGGAAGAAAGGAAGAAGAAGACTGAAGGCTGAAGCTTTGCTAACTTAGTGAAAGAGATCCCGTGGTAGGAATCGAGAACTAAGGCAAGATCTGTGAAGAGGAAAGTGAGGCGCTCCTTTCTAGACGGATAGAAAGCTTGTTAATGGCTCCGAAACGAATTCTGAGGGTAATGATCTTCCTTCTTGGACAAGTGAAGTTCTCCTTTTGCATATGCATGGAATACCCAACCAAAAGGTGGAGAATCGAGGAGATTCTGATGGGTTGATACGTGATATCCCCATGTGGTTTTACATATAGAATCCGGAAATTGCAGTATGAAATATACATGTTGTGTGAAGCCCATCATGACAGGTTGGTCTGGATTGGTGATATTTTATTTTGCATGCCAGAGAAGACTCCAAGTATAAATGAGTAGTTTACGGGACCTGTGGGTTATACCTGTGAAATGAGAGTAACAGGAAGTACTGGAGGTGTGCTCCAGGAAAATACCTTGAAAATACCACAGTTTGCATAACTATTGGATATCGTCGGGCGACAACGAGTATCGCTGGCGATAGCTCTTGGTGAGCTTTGATTGTTGTAAAAGACCAGTATTCTGGCACTGCAGGATGCTGCAGGGTTTTGGCTGGAAAGATGTTCCAGTTGTGGTTGAGTCTGGAGAAAGAAGAGAGTTTTGTCGCTAACGCTAGGAGATAGTGACTATCGCGGGCGATAACTTCCAGATAGTATTTTATTGTTGTGAAGCCAGTGTCCGTGAGACAAGGTATGTAGCATGAGAAGCTGTGAGCCTGGAGAGCCCAGCTATTGGCCATGAATGCCATGATTGATCATTGCCGGCTCAGGTCCTGGGGAAATGTGAGCGGCAAGTGATGATGAGAGCCTATTGTGCCCAGCAATAAGGCCAGTGAGACGAATGAGAAAGGGAAGGCTGACCCGCATCTTGTCGTTCACCATGATGGTTGTGACCGTCGGCGTTGACCTGGTGATTTGAGCAACGGTAAATAGCTGAACTGTACTCGCGTTATGTCCATCCGACTAAAGTTCCTAAAGTAATTGGCATTGTTGGAGCGCATAATGAGAGTCTTAGGCCTGGAGCTGGAAAGACTAGAAATGCTCAAAGTTGACCGTCAAGTCTCGGACCTATGAACGGTCATGGGACCCTGGAAATCCGGTACACCGAGAATTTTCCCTGAGTGCACGGAATATTTTCCCACTGAGGCACTCGTTTGTAATATATTGAATGGTTTTTTGAGTGTGCATTCTTGTGATATATCTATTGTGTTAATACTATGCCCACAGGTAAGGAATACTTCTTCCCCGAGAATGGGGTAGGGTCGTTATAAATTGGTCCGCCAAAAGCTGATCATTGCTTTGTTTCCCACCAACTGGTTGAATGTCCCTATGCAGGTAATGGAGAGCTGAGTGGGAAATAGCGGGTTGCAACCCTGAAGCTATGTCGGCCCTCGAAGGCCAAGCGAAGTTTATTGCTTTCATGTTTGGCCGGTCTGCGCACCGATGTCTATAAACCGCACTTCTAAAGAATAATTGTAAGACCTTAAGGCAGTAACATTTTGGCTACTGTTGACTATCGTCGGGAGATAGTGACTATCGCTGGCGGTAGTATCTTTTGTGTATTTTGTAAGAACATTCCTCTGTTTTAATAGTGGACATTTCTGTGATACTTGAGTTCAAAAGTT
This sequence comes from Platanthera zijinensis, assembly GCA_039513925.1. Taxonomy (NCBI): domain Eukaryota; kingdom Viridiplantae; phylum Streptophyta; class Magnoliopsida; order Asparagales; family Orchidaceae; genus Platanthera; species Platanthera zijinensis. Next base: position 246,942,369 of record CM077078.1, on the reverse strand, counting down.
AACCCTTGAAGCTTCTGCTAGAATGCTCTGAGTTAGGATTCGTTTAGTCTTTGATATTAATATATAACTCCGCAAACTGTCTGTGGGATATGGCATGGGGCCCCGGCCGTACCCTCTGTTATATTTCAAGTGACGGATGGAGGTGTTACAATTTGGTATCATCTTATTTTGGTCTTCCTCCTGCGAATTTGTGGTCGAATTCATTTGAGGGGTGGCGGGCACGTGTCTGTGCTTACCATTATAACATAAATAAACTCATGAATGTCCATATAGGAATGAAAATACACATATTTGAGAAACTTGTGCGTTCTTAATAGTCATTTTTTGCTGTTGAGTAGTCGCTAAATTGTGCATTTTACACTTATAGGTGATTAGAAGTGGTGGGGGGTAGTATGAACCCCAATGTTCTGTTGAGAGTGCAGCACCAGTTGATATGCCCACACCTCCTCCTTCTACGGAAACAGTATGCTTAGTTTCTGAGGCAGTGTTTGCAATGATGAATGCACAACCGACTGGGTAGGTGTGACATGCGATGGTGCCAGTTCAGGTTGGTGTAGCCTAGCCTATAGCTGCTAGGCAAGTGCTTGTTGAGGCTTTGGTGGATAAGCAAGCGACTGAACGACAGTTGAAGTAATTCATGAGCTTTAGTCCTCCTACGTTTACGGGTGCAGGATCCCCAACGCAGGAAGAGGACTGGCTTTCGTAAGTCAAGAGGATATTGACGGTGATAGAGACAGTAGAGGGACAAAAGGTCACCTTGTCCACTTTCCTATTGGAAGGAGAAGCTCGGCTTTGGTGGGATGAGTTGGAGTTACACCACTTCGCGGGCAGATGACTATCAGAGATCTCTATGGAGGAGTTTTTTAGATTGTTCTTGGCAAAGCATCTGTCGTTGTCGCTGTAGATTGCTATGGAAAATGAGTTCCAGCATTTAACTCAGGGCGAGGGTAGTTTGGATGACTACCTGCATGAGTTTACCAAGTTGGAACGTTATGCGGGATCTACTTTTGCTGACGAAGAGCGTAAGACTAATAGTTTCTACAAGGGACTGCGAGATGAGCTGCGGTAACTACTCTCGTGTCCGATGAACCAAGGTTTCCAAGTGTTGGTGAATATGGCTCGTTAGTTAGAGAAAGACATGAAGAGGGTGTAGGATAAGAGGGATTTAGCTGTGATAAAGCCTGAGTTCAAAATGTCGCATCATGGAAAGTCTTACTACCGCAAGAGATGGAATAAGAAGTGCAAGTCTTCTAGACAAGCTCCTTCTACTAATACTTCTAAAGCAACATTGGGGTAAGGTCCGCTCACATGTTATACATGTGGCAAGCTAGAACATTTTGCCCGCGAATGTAGGAGTGGTCCTCCAGAGATTGATAAGAAGGCAGGAGCATCGCATGTTGAGAAGGGAAAGATGGTGGAGTCTACTGCATCCCAATATGCTCCAGCTCAGGCAAGGGTGTACAATCTTTGCAGACAGGAGGCCATCAAACATGCTGATATCGTCAAAAATACGAGTAGTATATAATTTTCATGCTTTATATACTTTATACCTTGTGAATTGCTTGTGTATAATTTGATAAATATAGGCTTTGTCCTAATTCAGGGCTATCCGATGAGAACACTGTTCGATATAGGTCCTTCTCATTCGTCGACAGATAGAGTAAAGATGTTGTTACCTAATAAATGTGTGATGCATGCGGATAGGTCTTTCTGTCTTGAGGTACGGATTGGAAGTCAGGATTTCGGATAAGAATCGTCTGTGGTGCCAATATCTGAATTTGATGTAATCTTTGGCATGGACTGGCTCTCGAAACAGCGTGCATGTATAGATTGCAACTCTAAGGAAGTCACACTAATATAGAAAACCGAACATGAGACTAAGTTTGCTGGTATGCGAGGATCAAGCAAGATATTGATGTCTACTCTCTAGGTAGTCAAGGCTGTTTGGAAGGGTGCGGAGTTGTTCTTCACGCTGTTGGAGGCTGTTGGGCTGAAGTCCAGTTTGAGCGACGTTCCTATCGTATCAATGTACGCAGATGTGTTTCCTAAGGATCTTCCTGGGTTATCTCCCCAGTGAGATATTGACTTTGCTATAGAGTTTGTACTAGGTATGAAACTTGTTGCCCGCTCACCGTGCCGTGTTGTGCCAAAGGAGATGGCAGAATTGAAAGTTCAATTGCAAGAATTGTTATAGAAAGGCTATAAACGTACAAGTATGTCACCTTGAAGTGCACCGGTCCTCTTTGTGAAGAAGAAGGACGGAAGCTTGTGACTATGCATTGATTATCGAGAGTTAAATAAGCTGACAGAGAAGAACAAGTATCCGATTCCACAGATTGATGACTTGGTTGATCAACTGGTCGGTTCAACTGTCTACTCAAAGCTAGATTTAAAATGTGGTAACTATCAGTTGAGGATTCGGGAAGATGACATTCCCAAGACGGCATTTGGTACATGCTACAGTCATTATGAGTTCATTATAATACCCTTTGAGCTAACAAATGCACCATCGGTATTCATGAACTTGATGCATCGAACCTTTAGAGAGTACTTGGACCTATTTGTGATCGTCTTTATTGACGACATATTAGTGTACTCTCAGTCCAAAGAAGATCATGCAAATCATTTGCGAATGGTTTTGCACACCCTGAGGAGAAACAAGCTCTATGCAAAGTTCTCAAAGTGCGAGTTTTGGCTATTGGCTTTTCTTGGTCATGTGGTTAGTGGAGAAGGTATTGCTAGATCTAGAGAAGATCGTTGCAATATGGGAGTGGTCTGTGTTGTCTATTATAGCAGAAGTCAGGAGCTTCCTTGGACTTGCTGGCTACTACAGACGCTTCGTAAAGAACTTTTTGCGGATAGCCTTACCTCTCACTACACTAACAAGGAAAGATCAGAAGTTCGTGTGGACGCCTGAGTGCGCACGAGATTTTGAGGATTTAAAGAGTCTTTTGACCACGACGTCGATCTTGAGTTTGCCATGTGTTACAGACGGCTATGAGATTTATAGTGATGCTTCAAGGAGCGGCTTAGACTACATTCTTCTTTAGTTCAGAAAGGTTATTGCTTATGGCTCATGCTAGTTGAAAGTGCACGAGAAAAATTATCCAGTCCACGACTTGGAGTTGGCGGCTGTGATTTTTGCACTTAAGTTGTGACGTCATTACTTATATGACGTGAAAGTTGACATCTTCACGGACCATAAGAGCCTTAAGTACTTAATAGTTCAAAAGGATCTGAACATGCGGCAAAGCAGGTGGATGGAGTTCCTCGGGGACTAGACCTTCCAGATACACTATACTTCCGGGAAGGGAAATGTGGTTGCAGATGCCTTGAGTCAGCGGACTCCAATAAAGGCGAATTGGTTATAGATGCATGATAAGCGTCTGATCTAGGAGTTAGAGGCCTTAGAGATTTCTTGTATGGACAAGAATACCACTGCAAATGCGCGCCTGAACTGGAAGGAGGTATAGTATGACCTTGCGGATAGGGTTCGACGAGCAACGGAACTCGATGAGAGTATAAAACTCTATGCAGCGTATGGGTCAAATTCCAAATTCTCCTTGGATGATGGTCTTTTGAGAAATTACGCTCGTTTGTGCGTCCCAAATGTGGGTAAGCTACAAGAGGAATTGATATATGAAGCACACTTCATGAAGTACTCAATTCACCCAGGGAGCACAAAGATGTGCATGGACATGAAAAAGATGTTATGGTGGCCGAGTTTGAAGAAATACATAGCTCTTTACGTGGCAAAGTGCCAAACTTGTGCCTTGGTAAAAGATGAATGTGATAAGCCTGGAGGTTTCCTGAAGTCATTACCAATTCCGGTGTGGAAGTTCGATGACATCTCTATGGATTTCGTGCACAGGCTGCCGAGATCACAGAGCGGGAACGATGTCGTGTGGGTGATCGTTGACCAATTGACAAAGGTATCACACTTCATACTGAACAAGAAGGACGATTCAGTGGAAAATTTGGCTAAGTTGTACGTGGACAACATAGTACGATTGCACGGTGTGCCATGTAGCATCGTCAGTGATCGAGACTGGCGCTTTACTTCAAATGATTGGAGGCTAATCCACCAGTTGTTGGGTACAAAACTGTAATTCAATACGGCCTTTCATCCGTATACGGATGGTCAGACCGAGAGGACCAACAGAATAATGGAGGATATTCTCCGAATGTGCGCCTTGGATTTTGGGAAGAGGTGGGAGGACCATCTTTATATGATCGAGTTCGCTTATAATAATAACTATCAAGCTAGCATTCAGATGATGCCTTTTAAAGCTTTGTACAGTAGGAAGTGTCGTACTCCTTTAGCTTGGGTGGAAATCGGCAAATCAAAATTATTTAAGCATAAAGAGGTTGAAGATGCAAATTCGACTATACGCTTGATACGAGAGTGGCTATTGGTAACCCAGGATAAGCAGGCAAAGTACTAAAATACCAAGCACCGAAACATGGAGTTTGAGGTGAACGATTGGGTATATCTAAAGATAAAGCCATTCAAAGGTGTGTCCAGGATTCCATGCTTGAAAAAGTTTAGTCCGAGGTATCTTGGTCCGTTTAAAGTGGTTGAGAGGATTAGAGAAGTTGCCTTATCAATTAGCACTTTTGGTGGAGCTAAGTGGTTTGCACGAAGTGTTTCACATATTGGTGATGCGAAAAGCTTTGAAAGAGCCGACATAACTAGTGGCTGATGATCAAGTACCGATCGATGGTGGGCTGACGACGAAGGTTAGACCCATTCGGATCAAGGATACGGAGGTCAAGCAGTTACCAAATAAGGAAATCAGGATGGTCAAAGTCCGTTGGGACAATTGTGGTCGTGAATAATTGACATGACAGCGTGAGAAAACCCTGCGAGATGAGTTTCCTGAGTTATTTTAGTAAACATAAAGTGATAATAGTTTTGTATTGTTTTCCTATAGATGAATAAAATTTCGGGACAAAATTTTTGTGAGGAGGGGAGGTTTGTAACACTCCAAAAACTGGAAAACATAACTTAAAAGTGGTTATCGCCTGGCGATAGTGGATATTGCTGGCGATTGCGATATAACTCGACACTTTCAGCGAAGAGTTGAGTTGACTCAATGCACTTGACGCACTCGGTGCTCTCAACGCACTCAACGAAGCATTGAGTGAGCTATCAGAGTTGCGATAGTGGGTATCGCTAGGAGATACTGCCATGTATAGTTGGACACGTGTCAGATGGTCGGACGATGGCCGAAGAGCGGTGGTTTCCTGGGGTCAAAGCGGCTACCGATGCTATTGCATATACGATGGCAGATATCGCCAGGCGATAGCGTTAAGTTTGACTTGTCAGCTAAAATTGTGGCCTTTGCTTTCTTTTGATGAGAGAATCGTGTGGCTGGGTTTATTCCCGAGGCTGCTTAACCAAAGAAGAGGTGGAGAGAAGATTCATTTCTCTTCTCTCACTCTCTCTCATCCTTCTCAACAAGATCTTGGAAGAAAGGAAGAAGGCTGAAGGCTGAAACTTTGTTAGCTTAGTGAAAGAGATCTGGTGGTCGGAATCAAGAACTAAGGCAAGATCCGTGAAGAGGAAAGCGAGGCGCTCCTTATCAGCCGGATAGGAAGCTTGTTAATGGCTCTGAAAAAAATTCTGAGGGTAATGATCTTCCTTCTTGGACAAGTGAATTCCTCCTTTTGCATATGCATAAAATCCCACACCAAAAGTGGAGAATCGAGGAGATTCTGATGGGTTAATACGTGTTATCCCCGTGTGGTTTTGCATATAGAATCTGGAAATCACAGTATGGAATAGGCATGTTGTGTGAAGCCCATCCGGACAAGTTGGTCTGGATTGGTGATGTTTTATTTTGTGTACCGGAGAAGACTCTGAGTATAAAGGAGTAGTTTACGGGTTCTATGGGTTGTACCTATAAAATGAGAGCAGTAGAAAGTACTGGAGGTGTTCTCCATGAAAATACCTTGAAAATACCTAGAAAATACCACAGTTTGCATAGCTGTTGTATATCGTCGGGCGACAGCGAGTATCGCTGGCAATAGCTCTTGGTGAGTTATGATTGTTTTGAAAGTCCAGTTTTCTGGCACTGCAGGATGTCGTAGGGTTTTGGCTGGAAAAATGTTCAAGTTGTGGCTGAGTCTAGAGACAAAAGAGAGTTATGTCACTAACGTCATGCGTTAGTGACTATCGTTGGCGATAGCTTCCATATAGCATTTTGTTGTTGCGAAGCCTGTGTCCGTGAGACAAGGTGTGTAGCATGGGAAGTTGTAAGCCTGAAGAGCCCAGCTATAGGACATGAATGCCATGATTGATCATTGCCAGCTCAGGTCCTGGGGACATGTGAGCGGCAAGTGATGCTGAGAGCCTGTTGTGCCTAACAATAAGGCCAGTGAGCTGAACGCAAAAGTGGAGGCTGACCCGTATCTTTTCATTCTCCATGATGGTTGTGACTATCGGCATTGACCTAGCGATTTTAGAAACGGTAAATAGTTGAACAATACCCGCATTATGTCCATCCGACTAGAGTACCTAAAGTAATTGGCATTATTTGAGCTCATAATGAGATTCTTGGGCATGAAGCCTGAAAGACTAGAAATGCTCAAAGTTGACCGTCAAGTCTTGTACCTCTGAACGGTGGTGGGACCCTGGTAATCCGGTACACCGAGAATGTGCCCTGAGTGCACGAAACGTTTGGCCGCTATGGCACTCGTTTGTGATATATTGAATGATGCTTGAGTGTGCCTTCTTGTGATATATCTATTGTGTTAATGTTATGCCCACAGGAAGGAATACCGCTGCCCTGGGAATGGGGTAGGTTCATTATAAATTGGTAAGCCTAAAGCTAACCGGTTCCTTGTTTGTCACCATCTAGTGGAATGTCCCTATACAGGTGCTGGAGAGCCGAGTGGGAAATAATGAGTTGCAGCCCTGAAGCTATTCCGACCCTTGAAGACCAAGCAAAGCTTTATTGCTTTCATGTGTGGCCGGCCTGCACGCCAATGTCTGTAAACCACACTTCTAAAGAATAATTGTAATGTCTTAAGGCTGTAACAGTTTGACTACTGTTGACAGTCGCCGAGCGACAGTGACTATTGCTGGCGATAGTATCTTTTGTGTATTTTGTAAGAACATTTTTGTGTTTTAATAGTGGACATTATTATGATACTTTAGTTCAAAAGTTAACCCTTGAAGCTTCCGCTAGAATGCTCTGAGTTAGGATTCGTTTAGTCTTTGATTTTAACATGTAAATCCATCGACTGTCTGTGGGATATGACGTGGGGTCCCGGACGGACTATCTATTATATTTCATGTGATGTATGGAGGTGTTACAAGCTTGTAGGTTTCCGTCTTCACAATTGCGGTGACGACGAACGGTCCTTCCCATGAAGAAGAGAGGTTATCTCCTTGCATTCCCTTGTCGGCAGCTTCTATACTTCGAAGAACAAAATCCCCAATGTTGATGGGTCTGGATTTCACCTTTCGATTGCAATGTCGTGCTACACGTTTCTGATAAGCGGTGGCATGAAGGGTTGCCATATCTCTAACTTCATGGATCAGGTCTAGATTCTCCGGAGAACTTCACCATTCTTTTCTGGGTCAAAGTTGGAGACTTGAGGACTCAGGATGCCGATGTCAACATATATGATTGCTTCTATTTTGTAGCATAGGTTGTATGGAGTTTCTCCTGTCCGAGTTCTCTCTACGGTTCGATATGCACATAAAACATTGGGAAGTGTGCCAACCCATTGCTCCCCGGCTTCCTGTAGTTGAGTTTTTAATCCTTTCAAGATTGTTTTATTGGTCACCTCAATCTTCCCGTTAGTTTGGGGGTGCGCCACAGAAGTGTATCACAGATTAATCTTCAAGTCCTCGCATATTTTATTGAAGGTCCTTCCTATGAATTGAGTCTCGTTGTCCGTGATGATGATTGCAGGGATGCCAAAACGGCAGATAATATTCTTACACACGAATTGTCAGGCATTCTCTTTAGTGATCTTGGCTAAAGGTTCCGCCTCAACCCACTTGGTGAAATAATCGATGGCCATTATGATGAACTTTCTTGTCCCGAGGCTTGAGGTAGGGGACCAAGAAGGTCGATTCCCCATTGCGCAAACAATCATGATCCTTATAGTGCAGTGAGGGCAACCGACGGTTGTCGAGGAATGTTCGCATGCAACTAGCAGCTTCTGCATCTTTGGAGAAACTCGGTTGCTTCCTTCTTCATTGTGGGCCAATATAAGCCTTGTCGTAATATTTTTCGTGTCAAGGCCTTCCCACCTCGATGTTCTCCGCAAACTCCTTCGTGAACCTCTCGCAAGGTGTACTTTGCGTCTGATTCTGACAAACAATTCAAGTATGGACTAGAAAAGGATCGTTTTTACAATTCCCTGTTAATTAGGGTGAAGGGGGATGCCTGCATTCTCAGGTGTCACGCCTCTACCTGTTCTTCTGGTAGTAGTTGATGTTCCAGGTAAGCTAACAACGATCGATCCATGATCCTCTTGTCTCTTTAACCTCCATGATTTCCCAAGACTCTTGGATGCTGGGAATAACAATCTCTTCTACTTAGCGTCTCCTTGATTTATATTGGGTGGGTGACGTAGCTAACTTTGAAAGGGAATCCGCCATAGAATTCTGCTCTCGCGGGATGTGAAGAATTTGGAACTGCGGCACCTTGAGCAATAGTGACTTCAAAAGTGAAAGATATTGATCTAGTTACTCATTATTCGCCTCATAGTCACCTTATACATATGAGATGACAAGCTGGGAGTCTGAATAGATTGTAAAGTTCTTGACATGGCAGTCGATGGCAAGCCTGAGTCAGGAAATTAGAGCCTCGTACACAGCTACATTGTTGGTAGCCGTGAATTTTAATCTAAGTCCGAATTCTAAGGTGACCAATTCTAGGCTTATTAGAAGTAATCCTGCACTTGCACCCTCGATCCCCCGACGCCCATGGACATATATAGTCCATTGAAGGTTATTGGTGGCTTGTGTGGTAGTCATTTCTGGTGGAATGGTGTTCTCTATGACGAAATCTACTTGTACCTGCGACTTGATTACTGGCCAAGGCAGAAAATGGATATTGAACTCGCCTAATTCGACTGTCCATTTTACCAATCTGCCAGATGCTTTTGGTTTCTGGAGGATTGAGCGTAAGGAGAGTTTGGTCAACACTTTGATTGTATGAGCCTGGAAATAAGGGCGGAGTTTCGTGGCTGAGAAGACGAGTGTTGAAGCTATTTTATCTGTTGCAGGTATCGGGTTTCTGTGTTTGAGAGATCCTTGCTGAGGTAGTAGACCGTGCGTTGAACTGCTCCCTCATCTTTAACTAATACTGAACTTAACGCAGCGGGGTGACTACTAGGTATGAATAGAGTGTCTCTCCAGGGATAGACTTTGAGAGGATGATCTTGAATCCACCACGACGAACTGGATTTTGTGCGTAGCTTGCCTTGGAAACTCTCCCATGGTGACCGATAGAGTTATCATTCCTTGTACCTGGATTGGATGGTTATCAAATCCATACACATGTCCTGCTGAAGGAGTGAGATGTTGACTAGTAACCTTCATGCTCTGAACAACAGAGAAGAATAAGACGTCGACTGAGCTCTTATTGTCGACGAGTATCCTTTTGACGTTGTAGCAAGGATCATCGATCCCCGCATTGATCACAAGAGGGTCTTGGCGGGGTGTCCAGATCCCTCAAGATCTTCATCCCTGAAGATTATGGCGGAGTCTTGCTTGAACCTTTTTTCTTTGTGAATATCTCCCTGGGCGCTCACCGAAAGTATCTGGGTAGAGAGAATTGATGATCCAGCGATAGTTTTAATGTTCCCGACTGTCTGCCTGCCACTAGCTCCTCCTTGCTAGGTGTTCTACTGATCCCTTTCCTTCCTAGGAGGAGCTTGTTGTTCATGCACATGTCCTTGTAAGAACCTGTCAAGGAGTCCTTGGCGAATTAAGCGTTCAATTTCATCTTTTATTTGTGCACACTCCTCAGTAGTATGCCCGTTTTCCCGATGGAATTCACAATACTTTGACTGATCATTCTTGGGATTATGGGCAGGCTGCTTAGAACGATGCAGATATGGGTCTTTCTGGGTGGCGTAGAGCAATTTGTTCTGGTAGTATTCAACGAAGTGTATTCTTAGCGTGGCTGGTCCCTATGAAAGTCGCGCCATCGCTGGCCATTACGACGCTCTTCCTGAAATCTTCCTTCCTGATTCTTTTGAGTCTACTCCCTGCCCCTCTTGTGCTTTTGGTTCCCATTGAATTGTTGACGATGTGCTTTTATGGCTTCGTCTGCTACAATTTGAGCCTCCACATGATGTACAAGGTCTGGGTAGCTAGGGACAGTCTCCCTTATTAAAGCTGAATAGAAGCCACTAGGGCGAAGTCATCCAAGAAATACTCCCCTCAAGAATTCAGGGTCGACCCCTGGATTTGGCGAGCATCTGCAGTAAATCAGCGGAAAAAGTCCTTCAAGGATTCGCCTTCATTTTGATGAATTACGGACAAATGTGAAGGGTCGCGAACAATTCTCCGATTGGGGATGAACTGGTCAGCGAATTGTCTAGTCAACTCTGCAAAGTTTGCGATAGTTCCTTCTTTTAGGGAATGAAACTAGGTATGAGATTGACCTTTAAGGGTAGTTGGGAAGACTTGACAGAGCAGTTGGTCTGGTGCGTTATAGATCCTCATAATTGTGGTGAAATGGTTGATATGTTCCAATGGGTCGTCCGTCTCGTCGAACGTTTCGATACTTGGCAGTTTGGAGCCATACGGGATCGGATGGGCTAGAATCTGAGGTGTGAGTGGAGAGCCATGGTAAAGTGGCCGACGGGCAATATCCGCCAGCAAGCTTGTCTGTATTCTTCGGCGATCACTTCTCGTATCTCTTCCCGAGTGAATCTTTCGCGCGACGTCACCCGAGCTTCTTCTTCCAAATTACGATGACGGCGGTCAGTCCCAATTCCTCTATGATTCGAGTGAGTAGAGCTAGCAGAGTTAGAGAGTTCTTCGAATAATTCTTCTCTTGGCGTAGCATCTTGCCCGAATCCATGATTTGGCGTAGGTGGGGGTATGGCTGGTGCTAGTGGCATAGGAGGAGCAGGAGGTGATCCTAAATTCCTAAGTAGAGCTCGCATCTCCATCTGCTACTCTTCCATCTGGCAAACCCGTCCCTCCAAAGCCGTCATAGGTGAGGAAATAGTTTCTTCTTCGAGTGGCACATTCACAAGTGAATGGGAGCGGGCTGGCTCGATACATCCTCCTGGGATGGATCCTTCGGTTGTTCGGGCGCTTCTTTTCGCCATTGAAGTCGATCTTGAACGCTTCGGGGTTGAAGAAACTATCTCTTGGATGATGCTGAGAATTAATTCTCACAGACGGTGCCAAACTGTTGCGGCCTAACTCGACGTTCTGGTCGTACCGGGATAAACTTGACCGTCTTAACTTTCGAAAAGGTCAAGCGCACACACAGTCAATGAGATGGGTTGATGGTATATACGAAGTTTTAACGTGGAAAAATCCCTCAACCAGGTAAAAAACCACGCGACTGGATCTGTGCCAGTCAAAGTACACTATTTCCCTATTATTACAGCTTGTCCATTGATTCGGGGGAGACAGACCGTTCCTTGTTACAATTTGGAGATGGGAGAACACTTAGCACTATGTGGACGATAGGCCGACTCTCGCCGGCATTTGTTACAAATTGAACTTTGCGGCGATAGAGTTTACTAGGTGCCATGCTGGCACTGAACGCGAGAGCGGAGCACTTCAGTTTGCGGTCGTAAAGGCCTCCTAGAAGCGGAGAGATCGAGCTTCGTCAGGTGGCTTGAAGGTGGCTTGAAGGTGGCTTGGAGATGGCTTGAATGTGGCTTGAGTGCTGCTCTTAGGAGAAATCCTGCAGTGCTTTTTCCCGAGGAATATGAAAGCTCAGTGGAAAAAGGTGAGAAATTAAGAGGCCCGAGACTCCTTTTATAGCCTCCAGGAGGTGGTTATGGTGGTTACACAGCTATCCCACACTTTAACCACCATCATAACTATTTTCATCATAGTTTAAGGGCCCATATTATGATTATTAATTTTGCTACCCATACTCCAATTAATTCAATAATGAAACTCCCCCTTTAACCGTGCGGTTAGTGGGTGGTTACACGCAAATCAAACGACGAAGAATGACCTGAAAAGATCAGATGGAGGGGACGGGCTCCCTTGGGCGGGCGGCGAACTTGCTGCCGAACTCGTCGATGAGGAGGGAGACCGCCGCCGATGGCCAGGAGAGCGGGCGACGACCAAGCCGAGGGATGCGAGGGGAAATCGGCTTGGCCGTCTTTTTGGCCACACGCCGGTGGCTAAAGGGGAATGGATCGGCCGCTTATTCGACCGCTCGCCGACGGATGAGGAGGGGCGGCTGGCTCAGCCGCCTTTTCAGCCATGCGCCAGTGGTCGAGGATGGGCGTCCGACCTGGCCGCCTCTTCGACTGTGTGTGCTGGCTGTAATACCCCCATCCGTCACATGGGATATAACAGAAGGTCCAGCCAGGCCCCACGTCATATACCACGGATAGTTAGTGGAGTTATGTATTAATACCAAAATACTAACATAGAAATTCGAATCCTAACTCAGAGCATTCTAGCGGAAGCTTTTTAAGACATTTATAAGAACACATAAACAACACATGAATGTCCACTACAGCCACAATAGGAATGAAAGAACATAAACAAAAACTTGGCCTTAAGGCCTTAAAATAGTTTGCTTAAACGGTAAGTGTTTTACATACTTCAGCACGCAGCCCGACCACACATGATAATAGTAAAGAAAACACTTTTCTTTGGCCCTCAAGGACCAGCACAGCAACAAGGGCTTCAACCCACTACTTACCACTTGGATCACATGTTCCTGCACAACAATCCACCGAACTGTGGTAAAACAAGGCAACAGTCAGCGAAAGCTGACCAAATTATAACAACCTCACTCCTTGCTCTAGGCGGCGGTGCTCCTTCCCTGCATTACTTTAGTATAATCACCATGGTATAGAAAGTACAATTAAAGTACACTTCACCATAGGAGTAGGCACGCACGGCCACACACCCTGTGCTCTCAGAGCACATTCTCGGTGAATCTGGTCTATTCCGAGGCTTCACCACCTCCCCCAGGATGTCAACCATCGTAAGCATTTAAGTCTTTTCGGCCATAGCCTAAGACTCGCCCTCTATGCCAAATGTTAAGTGTCACGTATATTAGGTCTCTTTAACCGAACCACATAGAGCGGGTACGGTTCAGCTCAACACGTTGCTCACATCGTCATGTCAATTTAAGTCATCGACGCGGGTCAGCCTCCCTGATTCCCGAAGAATCGATCATATAATAATACATAACCCGGTTTCACAAGGTCGGCACTCAGGCCACCTAGCTGGGCTCCCAGAGCTCTCAACCCCACATACTGGCTCCCAGGTCTCCGCGAGATAGGCCTCACAACAGCACTCTCACAGAGCTACTGCCGGAGGTAACACTACCACGGCGCGGGGTACCTGGTTTTTGCCAGTTTTTTATGGGGGCCCAGGTTTCTGCGGAATTGGGGGGAGAAGTACCCCCAAAGTTAGGGAGTTACCCTGGCATTAAAATTACTGTATACCTGGCAAACAATAAAGAAATACAAAAGAAGAAAGACCAACTTGTAGACAACCACAAATTTATGTACGGACTACGATCCGAAATATATAATACGGGGAAAAAACAATCTACCGAAGAAATATTGTCATGCACACTTGAGGGTTTTATGAAAAAGAGGAAGTAAGAAAGTAGAAATCGATTTCTTGGTGTCATGCCAAAGATCTAGACGGAAGTACGAAACGCTCTTCTTGCACCCCAGGACTCGGCTTGCGAATTGGAGCTTCAGAACTCCAATAGTTGGCAGGATCACTTCCTTCTTCACTCTACCTCATAGAGTACTTAGAAAGAGAAAGGAAATGAAGAGAAAAGTTGGGGAAAAGAAATACTCACAGCACGATGTAATCTCTAAGGCAACAAAGGCGGACAATTTATTGAATTTAATAAAAGAGCCACCGCCGTATTAAGACCAACCGTTGTGCGGAGGAAGTTACGCGCCGCGCGGTAAGTTACCGCCGTTATCAATCGTTTGTCTAGGATTCCAAAGAACCCTATATGCCAAAAACATACGGGGAACTAAACGCTATCTCCGTAAGGTTAATAACTCCACGCCCTAACTTGCAAACTTCGCG